>JAJGRW010000463.1:49781-125947 GCA_025461045.1 Carex parvula | reverse complement strand
ATGTTATGTAATTTTAGTGTAATTTAACTTAATATAGTTTAATTCAACATAATTTCAAGTAACTAGCGTATTTTTAGTATAAATATGCTAATTATATATCAAAAGAAGTAATCTATCAAATACTTTAAACAAAAAAATTCAAATTTTCAGTATTTTTCACCTTCTCAGTGAAGATTTCGTCCCTATTCATATGTAATTAGCGAATTTACCGTATTTTTTAGCGTAATGTACTTGAATTTAGTGTAAGTTAACGTAATAAAGTGTAATTCCGACATAATTTCAAGTAATTTAGCATATTTTAGTATAAATATGCTAATTATATCAAAAGAAGTAATCTATCAAATAATTTAAACAACAAAATTCAAATTTTCAGTATTTTTTGTCCTTTTAGTGAAGATATCGTCTCTATTCATTTGTAATTTACCGTATTTAGGATAATGTATTGTAATTTAGTGTAATTTAACTTAATATAGTGTAATTCAACATAATTTCAAGTAATTTAGCGTATTTTAGTATAAATATGCTAATTATATATCAAAAGATGTAATCTATCAAATAATTTAAACAAAAAAATTCAAATTTTCAGTGAGGATATCGTCCCCGTTCGTATGTAATTTAGCGTAATGTAATGTAATTAACTTAATATAGTGTAATTCAACATAATTTCAAGTAATTTAGCGTATTTTAATATAAATATGCTAATTATATATCAAAAGAAGTAATCTATCAAATAATTTAAACAAAAAATTAAATTTTCAGTGTTTTTCACCTTGTCAGTGAAGATATCGTCCCTATTCATATGTAATTTAGCGTAATTTAGCGTAATTTACCGTATTTTAGCGTAATGTAATGTAATTTAGTGTAATTTAACTTAATATAGTGTAATTCAACATAATTTCGAGTAATTTAGTGTATTTTAGTATAAATATGCTAATTATATATCAAAAGAAGTAATCTATCATATAATTTAAACAAAAAAATTCATATTTTAAGTGTAGATTTCGTCCCCGTTCATATGTAATTTAGTGTAATGTAATGTAATTTAGTGTAATTTAACTTAATATAGTGTAATTCCACATAATTTCAGTAATTTAGCGTATTTTAGTACAAATATGCTAATTATATATCAAAAGAAGTAATCTAACAAATAATTTAAACGAAAAAATTCAGATTTTCTGTGTTTTTCTCCTTTTCAGTGAAGATATCGTCCAAATTCATATGTAATTTAGCGTAATTTACCGTATTTTAGTGTAATGTAATGTAATTTAGTGTAATTTAACTTAATATAGTGTAATTCAACATAATTTCAAGTAATTTAGCGTATTTTAGTATAAATATGCTAATTATATATCAAAAGAAGTAATCTATCATATAATTTAAACAAAAAAATTCAAATTTTCAGTGAAGATATCGTCCCCGTTCATATGTAATTTTGCGTAATGTAATGTAATTTACTGTAATTTAACTTAATATAGTGTAATTCAACATAATTTCAAGTAATTTAACGTATTTTACATTAAATATGCTAATTATATAACAAAAGAAGTAATCTATCAAATGATTTAAACGAAAAATTTCAAATTTTCTGTGTTTTTCGCCTTTTCAATGAAGATATCGTCTCTATTCATCTGTAATTTAGCGTAATTTATAGTACACCCGCTTCACCCTTCTCCTTCCACAGCACACCCGACCTCTCAAATCTTCTCAAACACGACCCGAGTGAGACCCCGCAGCGCTGAAACCCCTAGCCGCAGCCACTCTCGCTGCGAGCCCTTTCCACCCTCCGCCGTCTCTCTTGCCGCCGAGACCTCTCCACCAAGCACCACACTCCCTTTCTCAAACCTTGCCACCATACCGAGCCGCAGCACAAACCCCTCTTCTCCTTCTCTTCCGATTGCCCTTGCCATTGCTGCGCCTCAACCTCTACCGACGCGACCCGCATAGCAACCACACGCGCCCCGCACCAGAGCCTACGCAGCCCGCGTCAACCCCTCTCCAGAGCACCATGAACCGTGAACGCCAATCCAAGCACGCGCAGGAACGAAGGCAGGAGCTCTCAGTGCCCAGCAACAACCACCTGCGCACACACCCTCGCCTGTCGCCGCCTGCGTCCGACTCACCACACAATGGTACTTCCTCTCATCCTTCCTCACCTTCTCATTCTGCAGCAGGTTCACCCCTTGTCGAGTTCTACGACTCTGAGGCTTATCATCACTCGTCTAGTGCTTACACGGCTAGGGCGGATGATTACCCACCTCCACACTTCTCCATCGACTCCTGTCGCATGTTCAACCGCTTTGAGATCCTGCGGCGTAGAAGCTTCGATAACACGCGCTGGCTAGACTTCGACACCCTCCACTAGTTTGGGGTTGCAGAGCAGTTCCTCCATCTTACAGGGCGGATCGGATTCACTCCCGCCTTCTGGGGTATCGCGCACGACGGCTACCAGGAGCTCACGCTTGAGTTCCTCTCTTCTATACAGCTCAAGTGGGACCCTGAGAACCAGCCTTACATCAAGTTCCGGATGCGCAACAGGACTTGGAGGTTGGGGTTGCTACCCTTCGTGAGTGGTTTGGATTCCTGCCAGACCCTCAGACTGCCACTCTTGATTTTCTTGTGGGCATGGACAAGGACCATTTCTGGCGTTTAATTTCTGGGATGGACGTGGCCGCCAGCAACGATTTCCTGAGCCTTGCCATTCCTCACCCAGTCCTTCGCTGCATCCAGCGAGCCCTCGCTGTTACAATCTTTGCACGTGGCGAGACAGTTGCCCGTGCCAATGTAGAGGACCTCGCATTGATGGACCACATGCTCCGTCGGGACGAGGAGTTAGAGCGGCCAGATCTGATGCTCATTATGGTCCGTCATTGGCTCGCTCTCCAGAATTCCACGAGGATAGGGGGCATCAATACCATCAGTGCCTATGTCACCCACATTGTTGTTCAGCTTGGCGTATCGATCTCTGGTTTCACTCTCTCCACAGGCTCGATCATCATGGATGCGAAGGCCTACCGCCAGGCGACTTTCATCAGGATCCAGAGAGGCCCTGCCGGCCACCGCGACAGATTCTTGTGGCGCTTGACGAATGGGACTCTACACGAGTTGCCTGTTCCAGCACTTATCTCATTCACAGATGAGAGCACTTGGCTCTTCACAGGACCTCAGGCACCGCCACCGCCACCTCATGTTCAGGCCCATCCACCTTCTCCCCATACCATTGATGTCGATATGGCCGAGGCACACCACTCTCCACCACAGTTCCATGCCTCCTATCCACTGCCGATACCCGACCCGACCATCCAGGATGTGTACACTCTCATGTATGACATGCGCCGTGAGCAGGGTACTGTCCTTTATGATCTCCAGAGCCGGATGACAGCCGTTGGGGAGCAACTCCGAGCTTGGTGGCTTGATCCTCCCACTGATGACTGATCAGGTTTGTTCTTCTCTTTCCCTAGCTTTATTTACTTTTTCTATCTTTCAGTCTTGAAGCATTGAGGACAATGCTCAGACTAAGCTTGGGGGAGAGACTTTTGACTTTTAGGACTTGTTTTCTTTTTCTTTAGGTCATGTTTACTTTATCTTGCATTTATAGGTGAAAAATTTGCATGATTGCTTGAATTAGGGACTTTAATGAAAAATTTTGGTTGTGATTTAGATGACCTTGAGAGATTAAAACTAACCCCACAATTGATAAAAGAACTGATTAGGAAAGGGATGTTTTGAGAACTTGAGAAGACGAAAACTCGCATTGCATCGAAAAACCATTTTGAAACCGAACTGTACCTTTTAAATAGGGAAATGGGGATTTAAAATAAAGAAAGATTGGGATATTCATTGGTATGAATGAATACCATTGGATGTATGTATTCATGGTGTATGCGAAAAATAAAAAGTGATGAAATAAATGAAAAGATGGAGAACATAAGAGTACTGGCAATAAGTCCAATTGGGCGCCTTTGAGCTCGTCTCCCAAACTTAGAAAAGAAAAAGAACTTTTGCACACATCAACACACGAAGTCCGCGACTTTCTGACCTAAGCTTGTTCCAAGCTTGGGGGAGCAAAAAGAAAAATCACCACAAACGAGGGCATAGTTTCAGTAAAAGAATGAGAAATTGATCAATTCGGGTAATTAACTTTGCAAGTCTTAAAAGCATTTCAGAATTTGAAGTTTGATTAGTGAATTCGTGTGGAGAATCAAAATTGATCAAGGAAAGTCCGAATTACACCAAAAAGATTCTCGAGGTTTTTGATTAAAGCAACTCATGTAAATTTTCACATTTAGGAACTTAGTTTGCATTTAGGTAAGATTAGAGTCCAACCTGGTACCTAAGTATGGATCTTTGATTGAGGACAAGCAAGATTTAAGCTTGGGGGAATTTGATGTCTTGATATTTGACCTATAAATCCGACCAATTTCTTGTTCCAAAATCTGTGTTTTTAACCACAAAATTGTGTCTATTACATTGAATATCTATAGAATGTGGTACTGCTGCGTTTCTATTCTTACTTTGCAGGAAACGAGCGAAATCAGGGAAGATTGCGAGTTTTGATGCCCTACACGCGAGCCGCGTCACATCCGAAGCGGGCCGCATCAAACCCTGACGCGACCACAGACGCGATCACTCTTCACACACGCGAGGGACACAGACACGCGAACTGCGTCACACCACACGCGGGTCGCGTCAGCCTATTCCGGAAGACGAAAGTTCTTCACGGATCTTCTTTGTATTTCGGGTTTTGTCATGGCTATTTCTTCTATCTTTTGTTTTGTTTTCTCTTTGACTATGTGTGAGTAGTTTACTTAGTTTCTAGGGTTACGATGTAGTTTGATACTTTATTTTGTATGCATGTTGCTTGAATCTGTGTTGAATGTTAGTGTTTAATTGTTTGAGTAGTATTTTAATTGCTTTGTTGAAGTTGATTGAATGATTCTTGATTGTCTATTGTTAGATGTCTATAGCATCTTTCTAGTAATTTGGTCCTGATGTTTCTCTCAACCAAACTTAGTATTTGAGGTAGGTTTACGAGCCGTGAGGCGAGACCAAATAGTAACAGAGAGGTGAACTTTTCCACTTATCGAGAGGTAGTGGTTACCTTTAGTAAACCGGACAATTAACTTAGATTAAAAACCTAAGAAGGTGAAATTGCATTTCTGATACCAAGTTTATTAAGCCAACAAACGAGAGTTGAGGTTTAGGAACATTAGGTTCGGTCAATGAATCCTTACAACAAAGAACAACGCAGAAACAGACAGCTGCTGCATTCACTCGAGGTCCACCGCGTATGAGAGTACGCGGGTCGCGTGTTCCATGAGGGTCGCGTATGAAAGTACGCGGGTCGTGTAAGGTACCGAGAGGCAGAGTTGAAGATGAAATCAAAAACCCTGGAAACGTTTTTCTCTATCTGATAAAAACCTTAATCACTTCTGTCATTTTAATTATTGTTGTTATTGAATTTAGGAAATTAAACAAACCAAATCAACATTTTCCAACTTCTAGTACCTAATTGATTTAAGCAGAGTTCCAGATTTGATTTTGAACCGTCCTGTGGATCGATACTTGACTAAACTATACGATAGGATTGTGCACATGCAGTCTAGTCGGAAGTTAAATCAAGGTTTAAAAACTACAGCTTGCTGTAGTGAAACTTTGTGATACACTTTGGTGCGAACAGTCATTTCACTTAATATAGTGTAATTCAACATAATTTCAAGTAATTTAGCGTATTTTAGTATAAATATGCTAATTATAGAGCAAGGCTAGGGTGTGCTAGGCTCACCAAGAGGGATTGGTGAGCGCACCTCCAAAAAGCGCATTTTCAAAGTTCAAATAGTCGATTCGAACCTTCCAACGTGTTCTTCATATTAAAATGTGCTTTGAGACCAAATTTTACATTTTTTGGAAATTTTTTACTATTTTTTCCGAGCCCTTGAAAATCACAGCTTTTAATTAAATAAAAAAAAATTCAAAAAACACTGATTTTCAAGGGCTCGGAAAAAATAGTAAAAAATTTCCAAAAAATATAAAATTTGGTCTCCAAGCACATTTTAATATGAAGAACACGTTGGAAGGTTCGAATCGACTATTTGAACTTTGAAAATGCGTTTTTGGAGGTGCGCTCACCAATCCCTCTTGGTGAGCCTAGCACACGCTAGTCTTGCTCCTAATTATATATCAAAAGAAGTAATCTATCAAATAATTTAAACAAAAAAATTCAAATTTTCAGTGTTTTTTGCCTTTTTAGTGAAGATATCGTCCCTATTCATATGTAATTTATGGTATTTACTGTATTTTAGCGTAATGTAATGTAATTTAGTGTAATTTAACTTAATATAATGTAATTCAACATAATTTCCAGTATTTTAGCGTATTTTAGTCTAAATATGCTAATTATATATCAAAAGAAGTAATCTATCAAATAATTTAAACGAAAAAATTCAAATTTCCTGTGTTTTTGCCTTTTCCATGAAGATATCGTCCCTATTCATATGTAATTTAGTGTAATTTACCGTATTTTAGCGTAATGTAATGTAATTTAACTTAATATAGTGTAATTCAACATAATTTCAAGTAATTTAGCATTTTTTTCGTATAAATATGCTAATTATATATATCAAAAGATGTAATCTATCAAATAATTCAAACAAAAAAATTCAAATTTTCAGTGAAGATATCGTCCCCGTTCATATGTAATTTAGCGTAATGTAATGTAATTTAGTGTAATTTAACTTAATATAGTGTAATTCAACATAATTTCAAGTAATTTAGCGTATTTTAGTATAAATATGCTAATTATATATCAAAAGAAGTAATCTAACAAATAATTTAAACGAAAAAATTCAAATTTTCTGCGCTTTTCGCTTTTTCAGTGAAGATATCGTCCCAATTCATATGTAATTTAGCGTAATTTACCGTATGTTAGTGTAATGTAATGTAATTTAGTATAATTTAACTTAATATATTGTAATTCAATATAATTTCAAGTAATTTAACGTATTTTAGTATAAATATGCTAATTATATATCGAAAGAAGTTATCTATCATACAATTTAAACAAAAAAATTCAAATTTTCAATGAAGATATCGTCACCGTTCATATGTAATTTTAGTGTAATGTAATGTAATTTAGTGTAATTTAACTTAATATAGTGTAATTCAACATAATTCAAGTAATTTAGCATATTTTAATATAAATATGCTAATTGTATATCAAAAGAAGTAATCTATCAAATAATTTAAACAAAAAAAGTCAAATTTTCAGTGTTTTCACCTTCTCAGTGAAGATATCGTCCATATTCATATGTAATTTACCGTAATTTACCGTATTTTAGCGTAATGTACTGTAATTTAGAGTAATTTAACTTAATAAAGTGTAATTCAACGTAATTTCAAGTAATTTAGCATATTTTAGTATAAATATGCTAATTATATCAAAAGAAGTAATCTATCAAATAATTTAAACAACAAAATTCAAATTTTCAGTATTTTTTGTCTTTTTAGTGAAGATATCGTCTCTATTCATATGTAATTTACCGTATTTAGGGTAATGTATTGTAATTTAGTGTAATTTAACTTAATATAGTGTAATTCAACATAATTTCAAGTAATTTAGCGTATTTTAGTATAAATATGCTAATTATATATCAAAAGATGTAATCTATCAAATAATTTAATAAAAAAAATTCAAATTTTTAGTGAGGATATCGTCTCCGTTCGTATGTAATTTAGCGTAATGTAATGTAATTTAACTTAATATAGTGTAATTCAACATAATTTCAAGTAATTTAGCGTATTTTCATATAAATATGATAATTATATAACAAAAGAAGTAATCTATCAAATAATTTAAACGAAAAAATTCAAATTTCCTGTTTTTTTGCCTTTTCCATGAAGATATCGTCCCTATTCATATGTAATTTAGTGTAATTTACCGTATTTTAGCGTAATGTAATGTAATTTAGTGTAATTTAACTTAATATAGTGTAATTCAACATAATTTCAAGTAATTTAGCTTTTTTTCGTATAAATATGCTAATTATATATATCAAAAGATGTAATCTATCAAATAATTCAAACAAAAAAATTCAAATTTTCAGTGAAGATATCGTCCCCGTTCATATGTAATTTAGCGTAATGTAATGTAATTTAGTGTAATTTTGTCACACCCCGCAGCCCAACGAGGCGCGACAGGTGCTCCTGCCGTAGACATACGGTTTCCCGTATGCCTACTAGGCAATTACGATATAATAAGAACTAAAAACATAAACCAACAACCAAACAAACAAATAACATAAATCCCAGCTGGTCAGGTAATATCATACAAACCCGTATCTCGATGGATACGCATCACAAAAATGACACAGAGATCATATATGTACACAACCAAAACATAACTATATACATAATCTCTAATGTCACCATACCAGACAGTCTAAGCAGCGGAATAACCAGGCCTACCGACCTCGTGTCTCTCTCGGATCTGCTGACCCGGAACCTGAAAAGATAACCCAAAGAGGGGGTGAGAAATAAATTCTCAGTGCGATAAATTTGCCACGTTTCGCTCCTGGACTTGCAATCACAGATTATATTCAAAAGTAAAGCACAAATAAAGCTCAGAACAGTTTATGATAATATATAAACATGCACACATCAACCGACATCAATAAGCCAAATGAAATTCAACTCAGGAATTGCCAAATCGAAATTCAATCACACAATATTTGGTTTAACTCGAACTCAGAATATCTGGTAGTTATAGGTTTAACCGTTTAAATAAAAGTCTGGTTCCATTTCATATCCGGAAAAATTCATATAAAACCAAATGACAGTCCAACCGCATTCACCCCCTGGGTAATGCCTCCGATACATTTAAAACCAATCGACCATTCAAACGCATTCACCCCCTGGGTAATGCCATCCGATACACAAGTCACATATAGTCCAATTCATAATACAGAGTCACTTACCCCTCATCCCAACCGGTACTGGGAACTGCTGAGGGCCAGACAATCTAAAGCTTTAGAATACTGGGTCGTCAAAGTCCGTGCACAGACTTTGACAAATCCGAACACACCCCCTGGGTGTCGTCGCCACGGTGGGGGACGGTAATGCCATATCCACCAACCGATGGTGATATAAATCACGGTGACTTTTAATTTCAAATTAGATCATTCAGATCAATACACAAAGAATACCATACCAGTATGCAGATCAATCAGATAAACAATCCGAGTTCCAATTAATTAGGGCAATGCAATGCATATGCAACACAATCCGATAATGCAATTCAACCAATAATCAACATGTCAAAAGAAACACAGTTTAATTCTGAATATAAACTATCAAACAAGTCCAGAAACCCCGCACCTGATTACGAAGAGCGTATCTCGCACTTATGGTTCGGACGTCTCGAAAGGTCCCGCAAATTCTTGCTCAACCGAGCCTACACCAATCAACACCTTTATTGGTTGGATTAAACTAGATTGATCACAATTCTTCTCAATTTTCGGGTTTGAACCAAACCCTAGATAGAAAATCGAGGTTTAGCACAAATTGGGAAATAAATTGCCAAATGAACATCATAGAAGTGAAATGGGGAGGGATTACTCCCAATTTATACACAAATTTTGGACTTAGGACAAAACCCTAACAATGGAGAAAAATTCGAAATTTTGAGAAGAGATGAGAGAAAGGGAAATACCAATGGAGCACTAGGGAGAGAAATAATCAAGATTTTCCACTTCTTTCTTCAATTTCTCAAAGCCTTTGATGGATTTTTGGAAGGAGAAGGGAGATCCCTCTCCTTTCTCTTTGTTTTGGCGGACACACACACACAAGCACAAGGGGATCGGACCACACAGGAAGAAATGAAGGGAAAGAGAGAGAATTTTGCAAAATAGACTCTGATCGTTCAGGAAATACCATAAAACGTTTTGAACGTTTTCGAAACCGTTGTAACGTTTTAATTAAATTCTAAGATTTTGGAAATCCTGTTTTTGATCAAATTTTTACAGAGCCAATCGTTTTGAAACGTTTTAAAACGTTGGGAACGTTTTATAATCGTTGGTAACGATTTAACTAAACTCGCAGGAACTGGAAAATCGAGTTTTAATTTTGAAAACGTCTGGAACGTTTTAACAAACGTCTGGGACGTTTTAGGGTCCAGCAGCACAATTTTTTTTTTTTTTTTTTTTTTTTTTTTTTTCATAATGTCACACAATTAAACCATGAATTCAATTGGTATAAAACCCTAATTCCAAAATTCAACTCAAATGGATGATTTAATCAAATAATACGAATCGAGATGTTCAATTTGGAAATATCAAGGGAAGAAGAAAGGTATCTTATTTAATATTTGGAATTTTTGCACATAAGTCCTCCAAGTTTTTGAATATTGCATTACTTTGAAATTTTTTTACAATTAGGCCCTTTTTGTATATTTTTATTTATTCAAGGATCACAATGTGACAATTCTCCCCCCCTTAAAATGAAGTTCAGTCCGCTGAACTTGATTTCGTACCTTAATTGTCGAATAACTCCGGATACTTTTCTCGGATGCTCTCCTCGAGTTCCCACGTCGCTTCCTTATCGGAATGTCGTCCCCATTTTACCAACACGAGCCGGATCACTTTGCTTCGTAGCCGTTGCTCTTTTCGATCCAATATCTGCATCGGTTCCTCTTGATAGGTCAGATCGTCTTGCACGTGTAAATCAGAATGGTCAATACAATGTGACGGATCTCGTACATATCTGCGCAGCTGTGATACATGAAACACCGGATGAACCCGGTCCAACGCTGGTGGTAGTGCAAGCTCATATGCTACCGGCCCAACTCGTCGCAAAATCTGAAACGGCCCAATATAACGAGGACTTAGCTTACCCGAAACACCAAATCTGTGTACGCCTCTGACAGGCGAAACTCGAAGCCCTACGTGATCACTTTCTTGGAATTCCAACGGTCTTCGATGAATATCCGCGTATTTCCTTTGTCTTTCTTGAGCTGACTTGAGTCGACTCAGAACCATTTTCGTTTTCTCAGCAATTTCTTCTAACATTTGCGGTCCCGTAGGCGGATATGTACCCGCTGGTCCCCACCACAGCGGAGTACGGCACTGCTGCCCTGTCAGCGCCTCTTGCGGTGACATACCAATGCTCGAGTGATAACTGTTGTTATAGGCGAACTCCACCAGATACAAGTGATCAACCCACGAACCTTGTAAACTTAGCGCGCAGGAGCGTAACATGTCTTCCAATGTTTGGATAGTGCGCTCGGATTGACCGTCCGTCTGAGGATGATGCGCTGTACTGAATCTCAGCTTAGTACCCATTGTCTCTTGAAAGCTCTCCCAGAAATGAGAAGTGAACCGAGGATCTCGGTCTGAAATAATATAGCGTGAGCAACCGTGGTACTTGTACTGATACTTCAAGAATAAGTCCGCTAATTCTTGCCCCGACGTCTCAATCCGTAGCGGAATGAAATGAGCTATCTTTGTCAGCCGGTCCACAATCACCCAAACAGTGTTATATCTATTAACTGTTCTCGGAAACCCGGATACAAAATCCATTGTGATCGACTCGAATTTTCTCGTAGGTATTTCTAGCGGTCTCAACAACCCCGCTTTCCTCCGTCGATCTGCTTTAACTTGCTGACATATTTGACATTTCTCAACGTACCTTTGCACGTCTCGCTTCATTTTCGGCCACCAAAAATACTTCTTCAAATCCTGATACATTTTCACTTCCCCCGGATGAATAGCATAACCCGAGTCGTGCGACTCCGATAGAACCACATTTTTCAACTCAGATTTATTTGGTACACAAATGCGATCGTGAAACCTCAAAATTCCATCTCCTTGAACTTTAAATGGGGAATCCGCATTTGACTCGTAGTGCAATTTAAATTTCTGACATTTCGGATCATCCTGTTGCGCTGCACGAATCTGCTCGTGTAATTCCGATCGGATCTCAACCGCCGCTAGCACAACCGACGCAATTGCAGTTGCGCTAGTCCCCACCTCGCTTTTACCACACTTAGATGCCACTTCCAACGCTAATTCGCGTGATGCGCCAACATGAATTTCCAACCTACGCATTTCCTCAAGAAGATGCTTTTCACTTGTGATTACCGACGCCAGGTTTACCTGACTCTTTCTGCTTAACGCATCTGCTACACTGTTCGCCTTTCCCGCGTGATACTGGATATCCAAATCGTAGTCTTTCATCAACTCCAACCACCTCCTTTGCCTCAAATTCAATTCCTTTTGCGTGAAGATATATTTCAAACTCTGATGATCGGTAAATATACGGCATCTCACGCCGTACAAATAATGCCGCCAAATCTTCAACGCAAATATCACCGCCGCTAACTCCAAGTCATGAGTCGGATAGTTTTGCTCGTGCGGTCGCAATTGCCGAGATGCATAGGCAATTACGTGGTCATCTTGCATCAATACGCAACCCAACCCTGATCGCGATGCATCGGTGTAAACCGTATACTCTTTATCAGCAGTCGGCATAGCAAGGATCGGTGCGGATACCAGCCGACTCTTCAATTCCTCAAAACTTTTATCTTGAGCGGTACCCCAATCAAACTTCACACCTTTATGCAACAACTTTGTAAGTGGTGCAGCCAACCGCGAAAACCCGAGTACAAACCTCCTGTAGTACCCGGCTAACCCCAAAAAGCTACGAATCTCCGTAACTGTCTTCGGCCTCTGCCATTCGGTAACAGCCCGAATCTTTTCAGGATCCACCGCTAATCCTTTTCCTGACACAATATGCCCGAGAAAGGTAACTTCATTCAACCAAAACTCACATTTCGAGAACTTTGCGAATAGCTGATGTTCGCGCAATCTTTGCAAAACAATTCTTAGATGTACCTCATGTTCTTCTCGGGAGCGCGAATACACCAATATGTCATCAATGAAAACCACAACTGTCGAATCCAATAGATCGTGAAACACCCTTTGCATCATATCCATGAACGCTGCCGGTGCGTTCGTCAGCCCAAACGGCATAACCAGGTATTCATAGTGCCCGTACCTTGTACGAATGCTGTCTTGTCCACGTCGCTTGGCCGAATCCTCAACTGGTGGTACCCTGTTCTCAGATCAATCTTTGAATATACCGAAGATCCCTGCAACTGATCAAACAGATCATCAATCCGAGGTAACGGATACTTATTTTTCACTGTTACCTTATTCAGCTCGCGGTAATCAATGCACAACCGCAATGTTCCATCTTTCTTTTGACAAACAACACTGGTGCACCCCACGGCGATGTGCTAGGTCTGATAAATCCACTCTCCAACATGTCTTCCAACTGCGCCTTAAGTTCTTTTAGTTCTGCCGGTGCCATTCGATACGGCGCCTTTGAAATCGGTGTTGTGCCCGGTACTAGTTCGATACCGAACTCCACTTCTCGCTCAGGTGGTAACCCCACAATCTCTTCCGGAAATACATCGACAAATTCTGAAACCACCGGTATAGTGCTGATCTCTGGAACTGCCGCAGCCGCATACACCACGGCCACCAGATAAGCTGTACATCCTGTTTCTAATAAATGTCTCACTTCTACAGCAGAAACACACGGTGTTAGTTCCCCAAGTTCTCTACATTTCAAAATACATGACATACCTCTTGAATTCGCAAAATGAATCCGTCGATGCGGACAATCGATAGTTGCCGCGTGCCTCGTCAACCAATCCATTCCCAACAAGACATCATACCCCACAATATCCATAACCAACAAATCAGCTTCGAATTCCCTTCCATCTACTTTAATATTTCGGTTTCGGCATATAGTAATTTCTTGATCAGTTGATCCAAATGGGGTTTGAACGTTTAAAATTTGGTGACTCGTTTCAATTGGCCAACTACACTTTTCCACGAACACCCTCGACACCACCGAATGACTACACCCCGTATCAATCAAACAATACGCATCATGATCAGATATAGAGAGTAAACCTGTCATGACGTCGGTCTGGCCACGTCCCTGCTCAGTTGCAGCGTCGCGCGAAGTTCCAGCGATGTTAAGTGCATGCGCCGCCGCCCTGCCGGTGCTACCAATGCTGCTAGCCCTGCTGGCGTTAGCCCCGCTAGCTTGAAATGGGCCACGTCCGCGCCCCGTCGGCGCGCCACGCCCAACGCTAGCTGACCCTCCTGCGCCACTAGCGCCTTGCATTCTTATAAGCGAATTCGGGCACTCCCTCGCCCAATGTCCCGTGCTACCACATATGAAACAAGCGCTCGCCTTGCGCCTACACTCAATCTCATCGTGTGCTTGGTTGCATGATCGGCACCATTGCGAAGGCATCGCCGGTTTACAACCCGGCGTGGAGGTCTGTCTGAATGGGGGTCTCGGTGCCATGTTCGACCGAGGGGGTCTAGTATATGATGATCCTCCCCTCGACTTCGATACTTGCCTACTCTGATCCTCCCGTTGTTTCACATTCCTTTCATTCACTTGCGTCTTTCTCCGCTTACCATGCATCTCAACTTGTTCGGCATGATCCATCATTGTTTGTAATTCCCTCGCCATCGGAGTATCCACGATCATAGAGATATTGCCATCCAACCCGTCCAAGTATTGTCTATGGTACCTTTCCACATCATTTCTCACATCCGTAGCATAGCGAGATAATGCCAAGAACTCACTATTATATTCCACCACCGGACGTCCATCTTGCCTCAACTCCAGAAATTTTCTCCGCAATGCTTCTCGCTGCATATTGCTCATAAACCGCCTATTGAACTGCTGTTCGAACCACT
The DNA here is from genome assembly GCA_025461045.1 of Carex parvula. Taxonomy (NCBI): domain Eukaryota; kingdom Viridiplantae; phylum Streptophyta; class Magnoliopsida; order Poales; family Cyperaceae; genus Carex; species Carex parvula. The sequence goes on along the minus strand of JAJGRW010000463.1, from coordinate 111,173 downwards.
CCCAAGGAATCCTCGCTTCCTCCCCTTCAAAATTACGTCGAGCCCCGTCCCACCAAAATCTAGCATCGCTCTCCAACTGTTGCTCAACTAACTCCACTTTATTGTCATCGGGAGCACGACATAAATTCAACTTTGCATTAATCTGAGCGAGCCATTCTTCAGCTGCCGCATACCCGCCGGTTCCATCATAACGCGGCGGATTAAAGCGCAGGAATGCATCATATAACCTTCGAAATTCTTCGGGTGCCCCACCGTGAGCCACTGGTGCGACATCCCGTATCTGTGCTTGACGACCTCTCTCATAGGCCGCAATCAACCGGTCATCTAATTCCCGGTCTCTATTAGCTCCTCCAGCTACATCAGCCCCTCCAGCCACTCCAGCCAGCTGGACCAGCCCCAGCCTGATCCCCAACTGGCTCACCAATTGGTTCCGGACTAGGTTCAGGATTCCTCCGAGCTCTGCCTCTGCCTCTACCTCGGCGTGTTTCCATTTTCTGAATTAACAAAGTTAGCTTATAACATTCTATATTCCTTATTTATCATACGAAATTCGTATAGTCGTGCCGGCCCCACTTAATACGTATACCACTCTCGTATCCAAACAAGTCGGGTTCAGGTTCTAAACCATGCTCTGATACCACCAAAGAAGACCTGTCACACCCCGCAGCCCAACGAGGCGCGACAGGTGCTCCTGCCGTAGACATACGGTTTCCCGTATGCCTACTAGGCAATTACGATATAATAAGAACTAAAAACATAAACCAACAACCAAACAAACAAATAACATAAATCCCAGCTGGTCAGGTAATATCATACAAACCCGTATCTCGATGGATACGCATCACAAAAATGACACAGAGATCATATATGTACACAACCAAAACATAACTATATACATAATCTCTAATGTCACCATACCAGACAGTCTAAGCAGCGGAATGACCAGGCCTACCGACCTCGTGTCTCTCTCTGATCTGCTGAACCCGGACCTGAAAAGATAACCCAAAGAGGGGGTGAGAAATAAATTCTCAGTGCGATAAATTTGCCACGTTTCGCTCCTGGACTTGCAATCACAGATTATATTCAAAAGTAAAGCACAAATAAAGCTCAGAACAGTTTATGATAATATATAAACATGCACACATCAACCGACATCAATAAGCCAAATGAAATTCAACTCAGGAATTGCCAAATCGAAATTCAATCACACAATATTTGGTTTAACTCGAACTCAGAATATCTGGTAGTTATAGGTTTAACCGTTTAAATAAAAGTCTGGTTCCATTTCATATCCGGAAAAATTCATATAAAACCAAATGACAGTCCAACCGCATTCACCCCCTGGGTAATGCCTCCGATACATTTAAAACCAATCGACCATTCAAACGCATTCACCCCCTGAGTAATGCCATCCGATACACAAGTCACATATAGTCCAATTCATAATACAGAGTCACTTACCCCTCATCCCAACCGGTACTGGGAACTGCTGAGGGCCAGACAATCTAAAGCTTTAGAATACTGGGTCGTCAAAGTCCGTGCACAGACTTTGACAAATCCGAACACACCCCCTGGGTGTCGTCGCCACGATGGGGGACAGTAATACCATATCCACCAACCGATGGTGATATAAATCACGGTGACTTTTAATTCAAATTAGATCATTCAGATCAATACACAACGAATACCATACCAGCTATGCAGATCAATCAGATAAACAATCCGAGTTCAATTAATTAGGGCAATGCAATGCATATGCAACACAATCCGATAATGCAATTCAACCAATAATCAACATGTCAATAGAAACACAGTTTAATTCTGAATATAAACTATCAAACAAGTCCAGAAACCCCGCACCTGATTACGAAGAGCGTATCTCGCACTTATGGTTCGGACGTCTCGAAAGGTCCCGCAAATTCTTGCTCAACCGAGCCTACACCAATCAACACCTTTATTGGTTGGATTAAACTAGATTGATCACAATTCTTCTCAATTTTCGGGTTTGAACCAAACCCTAGATAGAAAATTCGAGGTTTAGCACAAATTGGGAAATAAATTGCAAATGAACATCATAGAAGTGAAATGGGGAGGGATTACTCCCAATTTATACACAAATTTTGGACTTAGGACAAAACCCTAACAATGGAGAAAAATTTGAAATTTTGAGAAGAGATGAGAGAAAGGGAAATACCAATGGAGCACTAGGGAGAGAAATAATCAAGATTTTCCACTTCTTTCTTCAATTTCTCAAAGCTTTTGATGGATTTTTGGAAGGAGAAGGGAGATCCCTCTCCTTTCTCTTTGTTTTGGCGGACACACACACACACAAGCACAAGGGGATCGGACCACACAGGGAGAAATGAAGGGAAAGAGAGAGAATTTTGCAAAATAGACTCTGATCGTTCAGGAAATACCATAAAACGTTTTGAACGTTTTCGAAACCGTTGTAACGTTTTAATTAAATTCTAAGATTTTGGAAATCCTGTTTTTGATCAAATTTTTACAGAGCCAATCGTTTTGAAACGTTTTAAAACATTGGGAACGTTTTATAATCGTTGGTAACGATTTAACTACTCTCGCAGGAACTGGAAAATCGAGTTTTAATTTTGAAAACGTCTGGAACGTTTTAACAAACGTCTGGGACGTTTTAGGGTCCAGCAGCAATTTTTTTTTTTTTTTTTTTTTTTTTTTATAATGTCACACAATTAAACCATGAATTCAATTGGTATAAAACTCTAATTCCAAAATTCAACTCAAATGGATGATTTAATCAAATAATACGAATCGAGATGTTCAATTTGGAAATATCAAGGGAAGAAGAAAGGTATCTTATTTAATATTTGGAATTTTTGCACATAAGTCCTCCAAGTTTTATAATATTGCATTACTTAAAATCTTTTATAATTAGGCCCTTTTTGTATATTTTTATTTATTCAAGGATCACAATGTGACAGTAGGTATAAGATGCTGAAATTTTTTCTAGTGTACCAGGTTGTACCGGTAAAGTAGTTTAATGTGCAACAACAAGTTCGTGTTATGCCAGTAAAATGTTGAATTCACTGATACTTGTACATGTCTAAAAGGTGAAAATAGTAAGTTCAATTCGGAATTTTTTTATCTATAGAAATTATTGAATACACATGTACGGAAATAAAAAGAGTGCATTGTTTCCAACAAATATAGAAAGATCTAACTGTCCGATCCAAGTTTATGGATCGGTCTCAATGGTCCAGATTTATCAATAACCTGATTTTCTGTGACATCCATTAATAATCTAATGTTCTGTGACATCAATTACCTCAATGGTCTCAATGGTCCAGATGCCACAGAAAATCAGGTTATTGATGGATCTGGACCATTGAAACCAATCCATAAACTTGGATCGGACTCATTGAGTCAGATCTTTCTATATTTGTTGGAAATGATGCACTCTTTCTGTTTCCGTACATCTGTATTTAATAATTTCTATAGATAAAAACTTTCCGTTGAATTCTCTGGTACCATTTCTAGTACGAACCAGTCAGTTTGGTACAAATCAGTTGGTGCTTTTACGGACCAGTATGTGCCATTTGGTATTTATTGGTTATTATGGCTCACTAATATTAATTTGTTCTTATTGCATACCACGTTAATCCATTCCTCACCTTATAAATGTTTTTGATGAATGATTCTTGATTATTCAATCTAAATTTTAACTAAAAATAATTATTTATTAACTTTATTAACTAAATTACCTTCAATTTCAGCTAAATGTGATTATGTACACTATATTATAATGTAATGATTCCTCTTAATTACATGGCAACAACAATGTAAACGTATTTAGGTCTTTATATACTACATAATATATTTTATTCATACTAAGTTTTTATTTCTTAATCCTACTACTTTACCGAACAAGTGCTCCTCAGTAAGAATTAAAATCTTAATCCTTGACCACTTAAGGAGGGTTGCCGAACACCCCCTTAAGACTAAAGGAGGCTCATTTGGCTTTCTTAGCTGCTTAATCCTGCCAATCATCGGTTCCTCAGTACGGATTAAGATCACCTCCTTTAGCTTCTTTTTGCTTGGGTCTTAAGGCACCTCTATCCCTTTCTTTAACTTCTTTAGCTATCACTCACGGATTAAGCCGAACATCGGTTCCTTAAGCCTTCTTAAGACTTAATTCTAGTGCGGATTAAGAAGTGTTGCCGAACAACCCCATGACACAGGTCAAAAAATAACAGAATCTCCCCCCACCCTACCTCCATATAGTACCGGTTGTATCACATCACAAAGTGATGTCAGCAACATAGGTCATGTCACCATGTTCAGTTCAACTTGATTGCCCCCATCAAGCGGAGGTTAAGTCATTTCAAGTCCGTATTATAATGTTTTAAGTCAATATTAATCCAATTCAGATTAGCAATGGACTCGAGCTGTATGAGCTATTTTCTGAACATATTGATATGCTTTTGTAATTTGTTCATAATTTCCTCATACGAGGTTCGATTAAGGCGATTCAAGTATCTATGGAAAGCTGATAAAAAATTCTCCAACTTCCATGTTTGGAGTTTTCTTAGAAACACAAGTTGGCATGGTGAAAATGGCATGTCAAGATGATTGATATGTTTGGAGTTTGTATGTCATTAATGAATTAGGTGGGAGTTTTATTTGGTCAATATAGAAAAAATAAATGTAATTTGTATTATGTTGTTTCAAACTTTATCTTGTGGAATCCTAATGTGTTTATTTATTTTTTAAATAAATAACCTCTTATTCTACTTTTCTCCCCATCTCTTCTCTTAGAGAGAGAAGGAGAAGAAGAGAGAGAAGAATAATAGAAAAGTGTTTCTTTTTTCAAAAGAAAATGATCGTATTTGGATTCTATTTTGTGGGTTTTAGGGAAGTTTTTTGAGAGTATCTAGGAGATTATTAATTGTGTTTTGAGAGTTGTAATAAATGCTAGGTAACATCTAGAGGTAGAATGTGACTATAAAACAACCCAAAATCAAATTGATGAAGATGACATAATAGGAGAGATATCAAAATCAATTGATCAATGTGACTATAACTAATTTTTCAGGTCATGTTTTGTTGTGGATTAAGTGGTGGAGTAAACCCTCTACTGCATATTTTAGGAGTCAAACGAGAAATAAATTTGGAGTAAAATGCAGTAACATTTGAGTGAATCCGGAGTTGTGGATTAGGTAGTGGAGTAAACCCCCTACTGCATCTTTAAGGAGTCAAACGAGAAATAAATTTGAAGGAGTAAAATGCAGTAACATTTGAGTTAATCCGGAGTAAGTTACTCCACCTCTCTAGGTGGAGTAATTTACTTCACTTATGAGTTCCGTGTTCAGAGTAACATCATATTCTAATTTTCTCTTTTTCCATGAACTTACTCCACCAAACTCCAACCAAACATGATTATTTTAATCTGCCTTAACTAGGAGTAAGAAATTTAATCCGGAATAATTTTACTCCACAACCAAACATGACCTCTGAAGGTATACAAAGATATTATAATCATGATATATACGCTTATGAGAATTGGAGGAACTTGTATGTTGTTTTTTGTAATATTTTTCTGTAGTAGAATACTACAACTTATTTTCTTTATTATTTATCATTTATTACTATTTGTCACAATTAATGAAGACGACAATTGTCGGCTAAATGAAAATAAATTTTAGTTATCCGATTAATACCATACGTAGATCTCAATGCAAATCAAATAGTTGCAGAAAATTGTTGGAAACAAGCAATGAGAAGTTCGGATGCTTTGATTATAAATTGTATCTACACGTATGACAAGTTCGGATGCTTTAATTGTTGCCAAATAAGTTCTGTCACCTTCCATAAACGGTTAATCATTTGTTCATTCATTGTTCATTTACAAAACAGTGTTTTGGATGAGGTCTTGCCAAGATATTAGTGTCACTTGACATAAATTTTCTGATATTATTCTTTATGCTAATTAATTATCTTCTTTACACAGAGCTGCTTTCTTGCTAGTGTTCAGTGCATTCTGCTGGACCATATGGAAATATAGAAATGATCTATGCTTTAAAAAAGGTAAGAAAAAGACTGTAAACAAATTATATTACTTATACTTTCCCTTGTGCAATATTGGACAAGAGCTGTCAAGCCTCAAGTGCAAGAGTGCACTGCCCTACGACCACCTGATGTGCTAGATGATATCCTCTTAAACAGTTGGCACCCGGATGACTACTTGATGACCAATGGCGTAGAGGGGAAGACATCTACTGGATGATTTCACACAACAGTAGCTTCATCAACAACTGCAACTTGACAATTTTTGTTAGCAGTGATAAATACCTCAGTCCCTATGTGTGGCTTAAGAACTTCTTTTTAGCTTTTGTTATGTTGTGTCCAGCTTTTAAGCTGATGTTGTTTTGGGTTAACTTCGGTTTAGGGCTAGGCAAAATTGCTCAAACTCCTCATAACTCGCTCAGTTATATCTCACTTTAACTCGCTCATTTACAACTCGAGTCAGTTCCAACCAAGGTTCTAAATAGCGTTTATAGCGTCGTAGCGGGAAGGCTAAAAAAAAAGCTATAGCGAATAGCGTCGCTATAGCGGAAGCTATTCCAAATAGCGTTTTTTTTTTTACATTTCGTATATTCAATATTTGTACTAAATATCAACATTATCTAAAGTCTCATAGAACAATAAATAACACCAAAGTAATTAAGAAATTATAATATTCATATTGAACCAGTACAAAGTTCAAATTGCGGTTCAAAATATCCATAGTAATATCATAAACTATCGATTTTTCCTATTAAAAATATCTTAAGCATCATGATTCATGACATAATTTTTTTTTTCTATTCAAATTTTATTTTCGATTTGGACTTTTTTTCTATTCAAATTTCAATTTCTATTCCCAATTTCAAATTGATTTATCTGTAGCAAGTAGCAACAAATTCAATTTCGGTTTGAGATTTTTTTTATCTTTATTTAAAACCCATATAAATTGCTTTAAAAAAAAACCCATATTGTATAGCGCAAATAGCACGAATAGCGGACCGCTATAGCGCTGTAGCGGTCGCTATAGCGGCCGTAGCGCAAATAGCGCATTTTGGTGTCATAGCGTAGCGTTTGGGGTCCAAAAACGCTATAGCGGCGCTATAGCGCCGCTATAGCGCGCTATTTAGAACACTGAAAAAAATTGTTGCCAAATACGAATGATAATCATGCGAAGAAATTGAATTTTGTTTAATTTATCTGAATATTTATAAGAACGAATTTTGGACTTGATAACTTTAAACGGTCTCTAAATCGAAATTGTTTGTGTAAATTTTAACACATATTACAGACAGCTTATATCTGATTTTAGATAATAAAAAAATTCCAAAACCTCTTTACAAAACCCTCTTTCAAACGGAGAAGCAAACGAGCTCTGCCACGTAAGAAAACAGGACCTGTTAGTTGTTACTCGAATACTCGATTGCTTTCAGAAAAGAAAAAGGAAAAATAAAATGTAATTATGTAAGCACAAGGACACTGTGTTCGCCGCTTGTTTCATCGCAGCACTGGCAACTGACAGGGAACGCCATGTTGTCGCTTTCCACCCTTTTTACGCTCCAGAAGAAGCCAATAAACCGCCTCACACGTGTCAGTTTCTCCTTTAACCCTCGTGATGCTCGCCTTATCCCATAACTATTCACTCATCATTGTTTTTCTCACCGGCAGTTGAAGAGAAATGGATGATATCATAAAAAAAGAGCATCATCGTCCCCTACAGCCTTCAACACAAGAGCTTTGTTCTACAACTATTAGACTACCTTTTTTTTATGGAACGAGATCACCTGCCCTCCGGAGACAGGAAATTCCTGCTTCTAGAGTCACTGCCAGGTGGGACCGAGATCACTTTTAACATTTAAATTCCTGCCCCTAGAGTCACCTCGGACCCACCGGCTGTGACTCTAAAGGCAGGAATTTGAGATTCGGTCTCTTTTTTTATCGTGTCTTATAACGTGTCGTATACTTACAGTTTTACAAAATGGATTAGACTACCTTTTTTTTTTATCAAAACAATTCAAAATAAGTTCTCCACCACATGTAAACAAAGGAGAGCGAGTCATTTCATTTGTCTTTTAGTTACCACGTAAAAATTCAAATTAATTAGTTACCACTTTAAATTTCGAAATTCAAAAACTATCGCTATCGCATTCTGCGTATGATTTTTTTTAGTGCGCCAACTATACCTGCGCATCAATTTTTTTATTTTTTTAAGTTTTGTTCTGTTGTGTTTAAAATTTTTGGACTAAGATATTTTTTTGTTTATTATGTTTTGTTTATTGTTTGGAATTATATGTTTGTATCAAATTAGATAGAAAAATTGTAGAAAATAAAATGCACTTAACAAATAAAATTTTGTATTAAGTTTGAACTAAAAATTACTACAACAAATTATACGCACAATTTGAACAATGTTTTATACTAAGTTAGTGCGCAAATTACTACAAATTATACGCACAATCTGATGAACGTTTTATACTACAAATTATACACAAAACAGAACTAAAATAAAATAAAATATAATAATAATAATAATAATAATAATAATAATAATAATAATAATAATAATAATAATAATAATAATTTGGTGTGTAAACCAGCTGGTACACCACACAAAAAAATTTTCATGCGCGAACTGGACTTGAGTGGGTGGTATTTTTTTTCAAATTTGAAGTTTAGAGTGGTCACTAATTAAATTTGAAATTTTACCGTGGTACCTAAAAGTTTTTGGTTTCATTTGTGTATGCTTTACATAAATTAAGATTTTGAACTTAGCTTGGAAAAATATCATTAACGAAAAAAGTCAAAATAAAAAATGATACGAGCTCTATATAATAAATTTATATTGAGTAACTTCAAGCAAAAAATATTTTATTTCCCAAACGTTAAAGACATATAATGATAAACCTCATGTTTCATTAGGTGCAGAATAATTCTACACGTGGTATAAATTTAATATAAACAGAGTTGGCACTTGTTACTTGTATGGTGGACGTGTAGCGCGTAGACTTGCCATGCAAAAAAAAAAAAAAGGCCGAGCTTTGAACGTCAAATAGTAATGTTGCGAAAAAATAAAAAAAAAAGGAATCCGATGACTCATCGGGTACTTGTTACTGTTATTGGGTACTGTGTTTGGCGGGACTGTCTGGTCGGTCCAACATCATTGTCGGAATCCGATGACTTATCTGAGAGTATTTCATCCCTACTCTCCAAACTGTCATCATCAATTGTATCCACAGATACATGTGAATAATCAGAGACCGGTACAGGTCTACGGACTCGAACAGTTTTGGGTCAAGTTATGGGTTCAAGGTGCCGAATGGTACTGGGTCGAGATCGAGATTCAGGGATCTAACTGGGTACAAGGGCCTGACTGTTCAGATTCAATTGGAATTTTAAAACCGAATGGTTTGGTTCCAACTTTACATACAACTCCAAAACCAGTACCCTTTGTGGGAAAGATGCCACAATTTCTAAAATCATTTCGAACGATGCCTGGTTTGTACCGGTACTAATTAGTAGTCACGTTGGTCATCGGTAGACATATTAAACCTGGCTTGAATTTTTAGATTTGCTTCACTAATAGTATACCCAACCAGTTTATAAATCTCATTCTGGAGATAATCAAAGTTATAGTTCACGATTAGCGGTAATGAGTATTTAGGCCGAGAACCATAAAAGATCCCGTCATCATTATATTGAATTTTTCCCCTCCAACCAAAATTTTCACACAGATCATTTTTTATTTTAGTTGGTCTAGATAACAAACTACAATTTAAAAAGTAATAATCCTATAAGTACAACATAAATTGAAGAATTAAATAATTTAAAATTAAAATAAATAAAAAACTTACAAAAATTCACTTCTCGAATCTGATTTTCTTTATTTTTTTCTTCTTTCCCTCTTCTTTTTTCCTCCTCTTTTGTTTTTTCTTTACTCTCTTCACTGAGTCCGAGTGTGTTCTGAGTGTTCTGTGCGTTATATAGCCAAATTGGTCCGAAATCGGAAAAAAAAAAATTTTAGATCTCAAACCGCAATTTTTCATTCCCGGTTCTAGAACCGTGAATTAAATTTCTAGTTCCAGGCTCCGGAAACGCAAATTTAATCTCTGGTTTTCGAAACCGAAATTTTTTTCTCTGATTTTAAAGAGGCTGGATCCGGGAAAAAAATTGTGGAAAGGAGGCTTAAAACCGAAAGTAAAGTTTGCGGTTTGATCATTTTTAAAAATCCGGCAAAAAGGGATATAGATTGTGAAATTATTTAATTATTTGGAATATTAATAAAAATTTCGGTAAATTTACGGAGAAATGAAACAGAGAACAGAACAAGTTCTGCCCAAGCGTGGAAAATTTGTTCCCCTCGATGATCAAATTGGAGTTTGATGAATAAAATTTAATATTCTCGTTCATAAAATATCACGAATAGAGGGGATAATTGGATGAATCGGGTCGAGTCGTATTAGTTTGACTTAAAAAATTTCGGGTCACATATTTGTCAAGTTTTGATCGTCTAATTTTGGAACATGTTTGGATTTCAGAATCAGATTCAGGTCAAATCGGATCAAGTTTCAGATGGTCCAACCTTAGATCATGTTCGAACCTCGGGTCGAATCAGATTCAAATTTGTTTGACTAAATCCAGACAGAATCAAATTTAAATTAAATTAAATTGGATGGATATTTCATATCAAGTTAGATTTTGCCACCTCTAATGAAATTATAAATACCAAATTCCAAACAAAATGAACAAAATTATTGGAAGAGAAAAGGAACATCTCCACAAATTGACCCAAATATTATAGGGAATGAAGGAGTCTTTGATTCATATAACACTTGTTGCACCAGAAAATACTCTGTTGTATTATGACCTAGGTTGGGGTTTTGTAATTTATTTAGACTCCTTTTTTTTTCAAAACATTTTCAACGATGTGGACCAATTAATTATTTTATACACATATGATATACGTATACAATATTACTTTAAAGAACAATTTTAAAAACCATTTTTTTAAGGATTATTAATATTATCAAGTCATGAATACGTTGGTAATAGCTTCTAACTGGCTACTATAACATCAGTGTCATTTCAGCCTATATAACACCAACTCCAAAACCTATCAAATCGACTTCAAACGGTGAATCCAAACTGTTCAAACCGATCTACTTCATTAGTTGGGCGTTTACAAGCAAAATTTATAATTTTTCGAATTTATTTAGTATCAAGTCAAGTGGTCAAATGTGTGAGTTTTTAAGTTACTTTTAATACATTTATTTTTTAATTTTTTTTACCGTTTGATTTGATACTAAAATAACTCGAAAATATACAAAATTTGCATGTAAATGCATCACTCATAAAGTAAATCGGCTTGAACGGTTTGAATTAGTCATTTAAAATCTATTTAATCAATTTTAAAATTAATGTCACATGACACCAATATCATACTAGCCGGACTCGCTTCTAACTCTTAATATAAACATTGTCCGACTATTTTTATTCTTATGTCATCGTTATCATGATAAGAAGTGATTATTTGAGATGTTGTCGGCTAGTGGCTACTTCGTTAACTTTCCTTTTTGAAAGAAAAGTACAAGCTAAAAGAAAATAAGCTGACAGCTGGCAGGGGCATACCTACATTTGTTCATACTTCATAGGTGCTTAATCATTCTTATAATTTTAAAATTTTAATTATATAAATTGTAATTTAATTTTTTTTTTTTGGCTCTAACCACTGAATAGTAAACATTTGATGTTTTATGAAAAAAAGGGAAGTATTTCATCAAATATGTCAAATAATAATAATATTTTATTATTACTGTGACCTAATAAATTGCTAAATATATTTACGTGGTTTTGAAAGGTTACATAGTATCCTATTTTGCATAATTAAATGTGATATGAAGATATGTGGATATGCTGGATGCGGTCCGGCCATTTTTAGAATACAACAACTTCCAACGTGTTAAAAAAGTTTAGCACGTAAAAGTGCAAAAGATTTCAAAATTCAAACCGGCAAATTACGTTTTCTGGAGTTCACCGTCGAAAGGTGAAAATAAATCAAAGAAAAGTGATGCTAAAAGAAGAAAAGAAAGAAATATAAACAAAAGACAAAAGAGACGCACAACCAGCGGTTGCTGGTGCTGGACTGGTTGGGAGTCTCCGTAGTCCGTACCCAGATAAAGGTCTAACACAGTAACAGGCTACGGATAGTGATCCAATAACCCAACAAGCTATACATGAACCTGGTCTGAATATGAAATTCTATTCGGTCCCACATGTCAACGGTATGGTATGCTGTAAGCTTGTTTCTTATCGAGAAGTCGTACTGTTTGATACGGACTAAGGAAACAGGAAGGACATCAGAATGTCAAGCGGGACCCATAGATCCGAAATGGTCCCCATTATTTTCCTCTCGGGTCCTTATTAATTTATTTCGTAGACTTGTAGCAGCAGCAGTTAGATGAAATCATGAAATAAACCAGTCACCAAATAGCAAATACGCAAACTGAGGAACAACATAACCTCACCTGGCATTGGAACTGGTTCATATCATAACTCCAACTCGCCATTCGTAACTTCCATTATTTATTGTTTAGACTCGTTCTGATACCCCGGTTAACATACATTCCACTGCATCATTGTCCCCACAAAGAAAAAGGTAACACTTGGGACCCATTTTCAGTGATTCGGTGCATGTTTCGACTTTTCTCACTATCTTTTCTCTACCAAATTACACCGTCTCCTACCCCTTCTCCTTCTCTGACTCTTTTCTCCGATCATCTCTCTCCTCTCTCTCACTCTTTTATAACTTACAATTAGACAACAAAAACAACACATCTTTGCTTAACAACACAAACAACTCAACAAACAGTCAAGAGCAAGTAGTATTGTTTGTTTTTTACTTGTAGTTTGCATTTTGTAAAATTGCGTGAGCCAAAAAGAGATCCCGCGGCAGTCCGGTCGATCTCTCCAACGATCATGGCAGTGGTCGAGAGCAACTCCATGGCGGGGATGAGGAACGGTGAAGGCGTTGTGGAGGAGCGAGAAGAGGGGCTGAAGAGGGAGATCAGAGATCTGCAGGAGTTGTTGTCTAAGCTCAATCCGATGGCAGAGGAGTTCGTGCCGCCATCCCTCTCCGCCGGGATGTATGGCGGTGGCAGCGGTGTCGGCGCTGGCGACGGAGGGCAAGCGTTAGGGTTTTATCAGAACGGGTTCTTTATGGAGAATGGAGGTGCGCTAGGTTTTGGAGCTGGGGGCGGTGCTAGGAGGGTTAGTATCTCTCTCTCTCCCTCTCTCTCTGAATTGTTGAAAAATAGTTTTACTTGATGATTTTTTTGAAGGAGATACATGAAGAAACTTCCCCAGAAATAAAGAACAGATAGTACCAGTTCTGTAATTATTGGTTTTTATCAGCATTTATGTGATTTGGGTGAGAAAAAAATATGGATCTTAAGGGAGCCAGAGGTGGTTTTACTTTAGTGATGTTCGTATTGCCATAATCATGGTTTTCTTCGAGGCTAAATTTTCAGCTATCCTCTGTGAAAAGCAAAAAAATATATAGGAGAGCAAATAACCACTGTTCCAGTGACCGTTAATTTTTCTCTGATTCTGTGTTCCTATAAATTTATTTGATTAATGTTTTTGGCTTGAAGAAGAACGGATTTGCTCAAGGGAGAAGGCGCATGAACACTCGAACTAGCATGGCACAGAGAGAAGATATCATTCGCAGAACTGTTTATGTCTCTGATATTGACCATCAGGTGAGCATTTTGCAATTGTTATATTTGGGGTTTCTTTGTTTTCTGTTTCGATGTTTGTACCAAAATGACTAGGAATACTTAGCTTGTCCCTCGTATTTACCCTAAAAAATGGGAAAAAAAATATGTATTTAGACCTTATCTGTTTTTGCCTGCGTTCGTTTTCTGTTATGACGTTACATTTCCTTTTTTGGCAAGTTTTCTTTTTGATGCCAAGAATCCTAGATACGCTTTAGTTTACCGTTATATTTGCTAATATTATAACATTATGAATTAAGTGGACGTGAGCTCTGAGATCGTTTGGATTTTCTTCCTTGAAGGTGCTTTTGATAAAAAAATATCTTAAAACGATATTCCTACACTAATAGGTTTGCTTTCCTTATCACTGCATGTAGTCTTACTGTATTTAATCGGTTTCTTTTCTCATACACGTAAATTTATACTTAACTTTCTTTAGCATAGTAAAAAATGAGTATGATTTTTCTTTACTTTTTTATTTTTGGAGTATCAGGGCATACTATCTTTAGCAGCATGATTTTAATTCATTGTTTTAAATATAGGGCTGGTCAGCTATAGTGCCCCGCCCATCTTCTCCCCCCACCATTCAACGGCTATAAAAGCTATAGAGAAATTATATAATTGTTTGTTTTGGAGCTACTGTTGTGGTGGATATCTGAAATAGTGGGCTGCCATAATTTTTTGGAAAATATGGGACTTAATTTTTTTGCACTTCAATTTTTGAGTTTATCATTGTTTTTTCTTATTTAAAAAAAAAAAAAGGCAGCGTTCTGTCTATTTATAGGAACAATTTTAAAGGGGGGGGGGGGGGGGGGGGGGGGGGGCTTCATATTCCTCATTGATACCTAGTAAAAGTGACGGGCAATTAGCAGGCTGCATTTAGTTTCTCTTGTAATTAGAATTAATTCACGCCATAGATCTGTATTGCATCTAAAGGCTGAGATTATGTGGCATTTGGTGGCACTATATTTCTGTGGCCGTGGAACACGCGGCCCCACCCCCCCCCCCCCCCCAACCAAACAAACTATGTTCACAATCTCAGCCTACTGATTCAAGTTAGATGCAATCCAGATTTGTGATGTGGACTCCTTGCTGGCAGCTCACAATGTATATCTTTTGATACCTTTATCACAGCGATAAGTCAAAATAATTAAATTTGAAATTTTTCAACAATCTCTATTACATTTGTAGTAAAGAACATCAATTATCTAAATACCTTTTTTAGTCTAAAATTAGTTAGTAAAAAGGATACTGGAAACCTTAGATAAAAACATTAGGGTAAATTTCGCTGGAGGTCACTAAACTTTATCCGTTGTTACGAATTGGTCACTCAAGTTTGATTTTGTCCCTCTATAGCCATTGAACTTTTCATTTGTTCCAATCAAGTCACTCCGTTACTTTTTCCATCCAAAATGCTAACAAAATATAAGGTGACTTAGATATGGATGAGCATACTACGTTAGTATTTTGGATGGAAAAAGTAACGGAGTGACTTGATTGGAAAAAATGAAAAGCTCAATGGCTATAGAGGGACAAATCAAACTTGAGTGACCAATTCGTGACAATAGACAAAGTTTAGTGACCTCCGATGAAATTTACCCAAAAAATTAGCATAGAAGTAAAAAATAACTAAAAATATTTGGAAATAAAAAAGGCATCAAAATTGATATTGGTTCAGAGACCTCTTAAAGAACATGAGTTCCCACATTTTAGCCCTCATCCATGGTATCGGTAATTGTGGGAGTGAAAGAGGATGCAGTTACAATAGTTCTTTTCGTTTCATCTTTTCTCGATAGCTGTCCTCCATTGTTTGTTTAATAAATACTAAATACTTTATATTCCTCATTGATACCTAGTAAAAGTGACGGGCAATTAGCGGGCTGCATTTAGTTTCTTTTGTAATTAGAATTAATTCATGCCATAGATCTGTATTGGCATCTAAAGGCTGAGATTATGTGGCATTTGGTGGCACTATATTTCTGTGGCCGAGGAACCCCCCCTTAAACAAACTATGTTCCCATTAGGCTGAAGAAAATGAATATAATTAATTAGCTTAATCCTTCTCTATCCCTAATACCTCTCTGGCTCCTACTCAACTCCCTCTTTTATTCCCTCTCGTTCCCAATTAAACTGAATGCCTATCCCTGAGATCTCAACTTTTGAGTTGATACGTGTACGGGCCAGATTTAAACAGGGTCTATTTAGATGCAGGGGGTGTCTGTTAATAGGAAATAGGTTGCTTCAAGATTCGTGCTAAACGGTTCAGATTTTTACACGTATCAACTCAAAAGTTGAGATATCTCGGGGGATGCGGATTCAATTAAACTAGGCACTGACAAAAAAAACTATATAATACAATATTAATAATTGAATGTAAATGTAAATAACCAATCTTTTTCTTGACCTTAACCTCATAAACTGTCAGTTGTTTTCATATGACGAATGAACTTTTGAAAATGATCTGCTTTACGAGTGCTGTTTATTCAAGTAAATTTGTAAATTCTTTTTGTTTTTTTTTATTTTTTAGATTAGAGGTAAAAGATGTTGAAAAATGAATGTAAAAAAAATAAGCTTTTTACCTTTCAATGTTTAGCATCTTCATCATGTAGAAGACAAACCTAAGATCTTTAGTTATGACTTTATAATTGTACCAAAATATAGCCATGACATTGTTATGTATATTATGTAATATGAGTTGTTTTAAGACTTGTGATATTATGTTGTTTTTATATAAACTGCTGTGTAAGAGAGCTTCTGTTACAACCCGCTATTTAATACATTTTTTTAGTAAAATTTTAATTTTATCAGGTATGATCTGGGGAGGTTTTTATTTATCATGTTGTGTACACTAGCTTTGAATTATCTTTTGTATTTTTGTTTATTACACCTGCTATGGAGTTCTAACACTCCATTTCATACCAACCTTTCTGATGATATTTGCATAGTGATGTACTGATGTACTAGGTAGATTAATAGATCAGCACTTTCCTTTTTATTAAAGTTGATTGGTAATTTGGTCTGGTTTTGTGATAGAATTCAAAAACGTCAAGTGACGTCAAATTTTACCACAATCAATGTCTATTATTGTTGATATGAAGTTAAATTGATTATTTTTCGTCTCTTGTAGGTCACAGAGGAGCAGCTGGCAGCTTTATTTATCAACTGTGGGCAGGTCAGTCTATTTCCTTTTCTCAGTTGGATTATTTCTTTAGTCTACTGTTCATTTTTGTGTGTAACTAATTTGTTTCCTCTGTGGAAGGTTGTGGATTGTCGCATGTGTGGGGACCCTAATTCCGTCCTTCGATTCGCTTTCATAGAGTTCACTGATGAGGGTAATTTTGTGACTTCACTCCAAATACTTCTGAGTTTCTGGAGAAATTATAGATACTTGTACTCTACAGTAAAGTAATTTCTCACGTTTTGTTTCATCAATAGAGGGAGCAAGGGCTGCACTTAGTTTATCTGGCACGGTGCTTGGTTACTACCCGGTTCGGGTTCTTCCTTCTAAGACTGCAATTGCACCTGTTAACCCAACTTTTCTGCCTAGGGTTAGTCTTCTGTTATTTACATATTTTTTAATACATTTTAACCTATTCTATATTTGATCCATTCTGTTTGGATGTGTGCATGTCGGATCTGGAATTGGTGTGTATTAGCCAGGTGGGCAAGTCTTAGTAGTTTTCAAATTTTTTGCAAGTCAAATGTACTAATGGTGGTTTCCTTTTTGCGTATTTAGTCTGAAGATGAGCGTGAAATGTGTGCAAGGACAGTGTACTGTGCCAATATTGACAAAAAGGTATATTTTATAGACAATGTCTTCTTTTCTTACCTTTTGATAGTCAATAAATAGGCACTGTACTAGAACAGTTCTCACCAGATGTATTAGTCACTATAAATCACACAAGTTATTGCATTCCAAACTGTTATGTTTTCTTTTTTCTATTTGTTTTGTTTTATTTTTTGTGCTTTGCAACCCCATCCAACTTGTTAGTACAAACTCATATGGTACTACTGCTGCACCAGATCGGCTGCTAGAGTAATCCTTATAGTTAGAACGAGAAAACACTTGCAATGCAATATGTGCTGTTTTAATAAGTAGCATAATGCAGTGTTTGCTTGTTATTCTTTGTTTTGTGGTTCAGGTTTCTCAGGCTGATGTGAAGCTCTTCTTCGAGTCCATATGTGGAGAGGTTCTCTTTTTTCTCTGGCTAGATCTTACTCTTATTAAACCATGAATAAGTTTTTTATGCACCTGTAAACCTTGTTTCTGACCAACTTTTATTCAGGTTTACCGTCTGAGGTTGCTTGGGGATTACCACCATTCGACTCGAATTGCCTTTGTTGAGTTTATTAGAGTTAGTTCTTTTACATTTCTCATCTCTGGCTTAAAAAAT
Source organism: Carex parvula (assembly GCA_025461045.1). NCBI lineage: Eukaryota > Viridiplantae > Streptophyta > Magnoliopsida > Poales > Cyperaceae > Carex > Carex parvula. The sequence continues at coordinate 92,974 of JAJGRW010000463.1, read as the reverse complement.
ATAACATGTTTAAATATGCTTACCACGGTCATACTAAGGATGAGCTGATATAATTTGGGAGGATTACCCCACCCCTGCTCAAGGGGATATAGGTAGTTGTATAATGCATGAATCTTAGGCACAAGTATTGGGACTTTTTTAAATCCTTTGACCGAGATCTGTGACCATCTGTTGATCTTTGTATCATCCCTTAATTCTACCACTCAATATCCATAGATATGTCTTTTGACTTGCAATTTCTATACCATTGTTGCGGATAAAAATTGACTCATCTTGTTAAGTTCAAGACCATCTAATTCTCTGCACCCCTATATCTCTCTTGCTTGGCACTTATTGACTACCAAATTTCTTCTCGCCTGCCCTTTTTTCTTTACTAGTGAAGAATCTTTTGTAAACACCCAAGAAAAAATAAACAATTTGGTCTTTGTGCTGCATCAATACAGCTAACCTTGTTTTGCTTTCATAATTGGTTGAAAGGTATTTTGTATTCAGACATAAACTGTGATTTCTAAATAATACAATGATTTTACTGAGAACTGGACCTACATTATATATACTTCTCTCCCAAAGTTTTTCATTAGGATCTTTCTGATTACAAATTGTATTCTGATATCATTTTAAAGCAGATAGGAAAAAAAATCTTGTCACTTTCTTTTAGAGAACATATACTGCTATAATTCACAGGTAAAACAGGATCATCTAAATGTAATTTATCTTTTTCTCTGAGCACCTTTCCTGGCTCGGCCAGGAGTTGAACTATTAATTTTAAGTGTTGCTGTTCTTTGCATTAAGTCTCCTGTACTTGGTATTGTTTTTGATGAAAATTTGTTCAAATAACTCGAGTGAGGCTATGTTAATATTGCATATTACAGAGCGTCCCGTGCTATGGAGTCATATCTTCATTTTCAAAGTCCAAATAATTGAACTGAACCACTCAACATAATATCCATATACAAATGTACTTGCAGATCAAAATTTATATTTTTTAGAATTTTTTAATTTTTTTTAGATAGATGGAAATCACTTGATTTAAAAATTCTGGACCCATTCAAAAGTAGTGATTTTTTATCTATCTAGAAAATAGTAAAAAAATTCAAAAAATGTAAATTTTGTTTGAAGGTTCGGATCAACTGTTTGAACTTTGAAAATAGAGATATGGATCCATAGCACGTGTCGATCTGTAATATGCATATCACCATAGTCTCGCTCACTCTTCTTTTACTGTGAAAAGAATATGCATGAAAAGACTGCAGTTTTGTTATATCATTAACTTAATCCTCTAATAATGCTGTTTTTTGTTTTCATTTTTTATTTTCAGGCTGAGAGTGCAACTGCGGCTCTCAATTGTAGTGGTGCCATCCTTGGAACCTTGCCAATCAGGTAAATTGTTTTACTGTTGTTTTTAAGGTCTTTTTCTTTTTTAAGTATCAATTGTTTCTTGTTATATCCAAGCTCTGGCAGGTTCTTTCATTTCCTGTTTCTAATAAGCAGTATTTTTACTGCATCCATGTTTAGTACTTGAAATGCTTTTGAAATATTGGGTTGAGACAATTTAAACTCTTGGTTTAATAAATTACTTTTTCAAGGTTCCTGCATTTTTTTTCCTACCAAAATGTCATCCCAGATTAACTTTACTGATATATGTTAGGAGCTTAGGCACATATTTATGACAGTTGGTTCATCCTATTTGTATAATATTTTGTGTCATGCATATATTTTAGAAGTTCTCATAAACAATTGTTTGTTTTTTATAGGGTCAGCCCTTCAAAGACTCCGGTGCGTCCACGCGCACCTCGTCAGTAGATGCATTGACCCATTTCTTTTGTAGGTATATGAGGTGCTGATATGTAGCACTTCCATATATAAAGCCTATATTTACATAATTATATGGATACAAAGAACAAAGTATCGAGTAATATGTCGTAGTTTACCATCTCATACATGTGATAGGCGGGGGTAAAGGGTTTGTTCTTTGGCGTTTTGCACATAAGAGTTGAGTTTAGAAATTTGAGGCATCAACTTAAAATTCATGCAAACTTGGTATGAAATGTGTGGTGCTGCCAAACTGTTCGAGTAAACTTTTGATCTAAAGACCTAATGCAAATGGCGTAACTTTTTGTTATATATTCCTTCGTGTTTTCGATGTTTGTTATTACATAATTTTTTAGTTTTCTTCTTGTAGTTGTCTTTTGCAAAAGAGTGTCGGGACCAACTAGATCAGCCATTAATTGGGCCCATGTTTTTGCTGCCCCTTTCCATTTCTAGAGAACAATTTTGCTTTTTGTGCCCATCTATATTTTGTAATTAGCACAGCAGTACGACAACAATGCAAATTAATGAAAGCCCAAGCCCAAGCCCAACTCTGTCGGACTCGTGTTAATGAAATCCCATGCCCAAATTAATTAAACCAGGCGCTAGATTTGTAGTTTTGTTTCAAACACGAATTAGGAAAAAAAAAAACATTTCTTATAATATCTTCAACGAATTTCATAAGTAATCTGGATACGATTGAATGGATTGATTGCAGAAAATTTGACCCTATAATAGAGCTGAAGAAATTTTCAGAAGATATCCGCTCGTAACGTCATTGGAAACAAAAATTCAAATAAATCTTCCGAAATTTTCTACTGAGTTATCTACCAAGCAAAACAGATCAGTGTTTGCATTATTAATTTATTTTTATCTAATCGCTACACGACAATAAAAAAGATTGAACACATTCATGGAATTATGATGTGGCATTATTAAAGAGTCAATACCGCTCATGTCTCCTTCTAATTCTCCATATTTGTCAATGGTTTTATGTCAATTTGTCAAATCTGTTGCCAAGTGCACATTCTCAATTCCTAATATGCACCACGGTATCCGGTATATATATCTTTTCTGAAGTCACTGGATTGACCCTCGTGTAGGGCTGCTAATATGCACCACGGTATACGGTATATATATCTTTTCTTGGAGTTGGCTACGGTGCTATGCATAGCATAGAGAACCTCCGTGCTACGGCTCAATATTTGAGTTTTAAAATCCTAACGGTCGATCGGAACCGTTCAACATGATCTCCATATGAATATGTACTTGCAAACTAAATTTTATATTTTTTAGAATTTTTTTACTATTTTTATAGATAGGTAGAAAAACACTTGATCTGAATGGTACAGAATTTTCAGATCAAGTGATTTTCTACCTATCTAAAAAAATAGTAAAAAAATTCTAAAAAATATAAAATTTGGTTTGAAAGTACATATTCAGATGGAGAACATGTTAAACGGTTCGGATCGACCGTTAGAATTTTGAAAACTCAAATATTGAGCCGTAGCACGGAGGCCATCTATGCTATGCATAGCATATTAGCAATTTCCATCTTTTCTGAAGTCACTGGATTGACCCTCGTGTTAATATATCAATAATCACTATCACGATTAAGTTCCCAGTCAAAGTTAACATAGCAAATTCCTTAATCGGTTTCTCTTTCCCATTAAGCACCCAACTAGCCCGCTCCATGCAGCCATTTTGTGAAGTTGCATCTTTGACCCGCTAACCCAATTATAGCAACAGACATTAATGTTTCATGGGAAAACCATGCATAGCTTGATATTTTATCACACACGAAACCTACTTTCTTCTGTTCATTTTTTATGCCAACTCGACGCATACTATGCAGTGTATTAGAATTCAGTTTTATTAGGTGAATATTTGGCTGTATATTTTGACACCGAATAGAAAATGGATATTCGGACCGAATATTGAATTCATGCTTTAAAAAAAATTAAAAAATAATTAAAATCCATTAAAAAAGTTCCGGACCCGAATTCATAACCCATTAAATGAGTTCCAGACCCGCCAGGTAGGTGTTCTCTTCAAGCATCCCACTCATAAGTCTTTTATAACTTCTCTACATGCTGCCTTATTGTATTTAAGTACTGTGGGATTAAATATTTAATAAAAAATCCGCATATATAAATCCGAATAAGAATCTGCATATTCGGCCGCATACTGTATTTGTGGTATTCGGTGTCTTCCGAATACCAAATGAGAACCAAATATTAATACACTGATACTATGTATATAACTGTACATTTGCTTTCATCTTTATCAAACCAAAGAAGCTGTTTGGTATGTAACATTTTACGTATACAGGAATATGAAATAATTATTATGAATTCAATTGAATTAAGTTACTAATCAAATCTTTGAAATTCATAATTAAATACAGTATCTCACTGTTTGAGTTACTAATCAAATCGTTCCAGAAGAAATTGAAATAGGAAAACATAAACGTGCATTTTCTAAAAATTCTGAAAAAAAAAATCGCCCAACAGGTGTGCAATGACACTGACACCAGATTTTTATTAAAAAAATCAAAATTTCTCCTGATTTATATTTCTAGTTGGATTGTCTGATGTAATGAAAAGGAGTTAGGTAGAACAAAGAGATGATTATTATTTTAATACTTTTCACTCCGACATTTTTATTAATATCCAAAATTAATTATAAATTAATAAATATACCTAGAACCGCGGAGTATTTCAAAAAATGCCCATACCGTCCAGAATCTAGCCGGTTTCCTTCTCTCCCAGAAACCGGCCAAAATCTGACCAGTTTCTCCCCCCCGTTTTTTTTAGAGACACTATGAAGAGCAAGATAATGAAATCTAACACTGAAAATTTGAATTTTTTGTTTAAATTATTTGTTTGATTACTTATTTTGATGTATAATTAGCATATTTATACTAAAATACGCTAAATTACTTGAAATTATGTTGAATTACATTAAATTATGCTAAATTACTTGAAATTATGTTGAATTACACTAAATTACATTAAATTACGCTAAATTACACTAATTTCGCTAATTATAATGAAATACGGTAAATTACGCTAAATTAAGCCGATTTTGTGCCATCTTTCCTAAATCATAAAAAATAGTAAAAACATTCCAAAAATAGTAAAAATTGGTATCCTGCAAGTTCATTATATAACTAATTTACGGAGCTACTTAGATTGAATAATAGAAATGAAAATCTTAATCGAAAAATTCAACTCAAGTTTTGAGGCTCTTCCCTTAGTTTTTTGGCAATTCTGATTTTGAAAACTAGCATCGCAAGCACTGACGCATGCGTATTTTCGCAAGCTTTCCGAAAAGTGGTCATTTGCTGAAATTGGACACTCGAGCGTCGTTTTATGACCGTTAGAAGTTTCGTCGTCGTTTTTCGACTAAGTAAAGATATCATCCATATTCATATGTAATTTACCGTATTTTAGGGTAATTTAACATAATTTAGCTTAATTTAATGTAATATAGTGTAATTCAACATAATTTCAAGTAATTTAGCGTATTTTAGTGTAAATATGCTAATTATACATCAAAAGAAGTAATCTAACAAATAATTTAAACAAAAAATACGAATTTTCAGTGTTAGATTTCATTATCTTACTCTTCATAGTGTCTCTAAAAAAAAAATAAGGGAATAAACCAGCCAGATTCTGACCGGTATGAGTATTTTTCGAAATACTCAGCGGTTCTCGATATATTTATTAATTTGTAATTAACTTTGGATGTTAATAAAAATGTCGGCTAGCTTTTCACTTGATGTTAACTGGTCAGAATATTCAATAATCGAGAACGGAGTTTGAAAACATGATATAGTGGAACGTAGTTTTATATTTATTTGAACAACAAGCATATTTTATATTTTATTTTCTAAAAAAATTATAGTATCAAAAACATATTTTTGAATTTTTTTTTTAACCGGAGTGGCAACTGGCAAGTACCATTCCTAAGTTCATGTGACTCTGTCACGGATAATAATGACCCGTTACATATATTGTATGGTTTAAAGAGTAGGTGTTGGCCCGTTACATATGTTGTTTAAAGAGTAGGTGTTGTTTAAAGGAGTCTCATATATTTTCAGAAGATAAAGAGTAGGTGTTGTTTATTCTCACATAGGCTGTGTAGGCCCCGAAATTTTTTAAGTTAGCACAATTTAAAAAAAAAAAAAAACTAAAAAACCATAGGTTTTGAAAAATTTGAAATCTAACACGGCCGCAGAATGATTCACCGCCTCAAATGCTGGAGACCGCACAGGCGTTATGCGGCCCCATATATTATATTTTTTTGTCAAAGCAAACTTTGACACATCTCATACGGGGCACGCATTCCTAGAACAAAAAAATTATTAAAGTAATATTAGATGAGATACAATTAGAGTGGGAAAAATGGCACCGCGGAGCCGGCTCCGTTACAGAACGGCACGGCATGCGTGTCAGTTACGTGCCGTGACTCGCGTGTCACGTGCTTTGACCATTCGCGTGCCGTGCCCATCTTTTGAAACTTTGGCACGGCACGGCACGTGAAAGATTTAGTCACGGCACGACACGTAGTCACGCGAGTCACGTGTAATTAGGACATTAGATATTGATTTAATGGTGAATCTTGAATAAACTAACCTAAATTATGATTAAATGGTCACGTGAGTCATGTATGGTCGCGGCACGTTTAGGCACGGCGTGACCATTCGCGTGCCGTGACCACCCCTTGACATTTTGGTCACGGCACGGGACAGCACGTACGTTTTTTCCACTCTAGATACAATTGATGAGGGGCACGCATTCCAAGAACAATTTTTTTTATTAAAGTGATATCCCACGTGGTGCCCTCTTTTAATTAGATAAAAAAAAATGGGGTCGCAGAATGCCGTGTTAGATTTCAAATTTTCCAAAAACGATGGCTTTTTGGGTTATTTTTTTTTTAAACAATGGTAGTTTTAAAAATTTCGGGTGTAGGCCCTATAATTAAGGGGGCTGCTATCTTGAGGGCAGAAATTCAACTATTGAGAGCTGAGAGAATTTTCTTCTTCTATGTACCACTTTTGCCCTTCTTAAATACCTCTCTATTTTCTATTTTCTGCTTCTAATTAAAATATACTATAATTAGAAAAGTTAATAACCTGTTAAAAGTAGAAAGAAATCGCTAGACATTGAAAACAAAATTTTATTTTATTTTTATTTGAAGTCCGTAGGCTTCAAAACAGAAATTTGATTCTTTGTTTATTTAATATTTTAATATCTTATGTCCTCTTTCTTGCTCTATGTTATTCTGGTTTTAGAGTCTAATATTTTCTTTTCTAAGGAAGAACGAACTTTGATCAAATTATTCGCGAATTCTACGAATATTTTCTGAATTTATGAATTATTCGTATTTTTTTTGCTCCCTTGTGGAACTGAGATCTCCGGTGCAAATAATTTCGAATTATTCCCGAATTATACTCGAATTATTCTCGAATCACGAAACTTTGACTCCACCAAACTAAATCCGAATAATTCATTTTTCACTATGAGAGAAACAAAGGACATATAAGAACTAGCTCATGAGGTACTACAAACGTAGGAGGCGATCCTAATAGCTTGATCAGGAACAAAATCTATAGATTTCCAAGTTTTTTTTTTGCTTTTTATGGCGCTTTACCAGTACTTTATTTGTTACTGTCTTGCACTTTGTTTGCTTTATTTTATTTTTCAACTTTTATTACTTTGATTTCAAAGCTCAAATGTTTTAAGCTATTTTTTTAGAGCGAGTCTATGGTATTATGCATATCACGGGTTGGTCCGTAATACAGATCAATATTTTTTTTTTCAAAATTCTAACGATCGATTAAAACCGTTTAACATGATTGCCAATGAATATGTACTTGCATATTGGATTTTATATTTTTTATATGAAAATTATGGACCATCCAAAAACAGTGATTTTGTACCTATCTTTAAAAATAGTAAAAATAATCTAAAAATATAAAATTCAGTCTGCAAGTACATATTCATATGAAAATCATGTTAAACGGTTCGGATCGAGTGTTAGCATTTTGAAACGAAAATATTGATCCGTATTACAGATCAAATTGTGCTATGCATAGTGCCATAGACTCCCTCTTTTTTCTATGTTGTATTTAGAGTGTTACAAAATTCTTGTAGCCATTAATCAATGAAATCAAATGAGGACATGATTCTCTTATTTTTTTAAGCAAGACCAACAAAAGTTATCAAATTGAATTTACGACACTCATAAAAGTCCAAACCATTTCCAAATATATAATCACTACCCTATCAAAAATATTAAAATTTTCCTTTTATGCTACACTACTTATCTGAGAATTACTTTATCTATTTAATTTCCTAATTTATAGCGGTATTTAACTTGAAAGCAAAAATAAGAAAGTATTTAAGAAGAGTAAAATTGTATTTAGAAGAAAAAATTTCTCTTTGCTTTTAATAATCTAATTATTGCCCTCAAAATAGCGCCTTCCTCTAATTAAACAGAGAGGATTTTTGTTTTCTGCTAAAATAAAGGAAAATTCGGAGACAATGCGCCACAGAACCTGACAATCCAAATTAAACCCGTAGGCCTATTAAACGACTACAGTGAAAAAAAACTTAATTTTCTTGTAAACGCTGTTTTTTTCTCTCATAAAGAGTTCGTATCCTCCGCGTGAAATCAGTATCCGGGTCAATCCGGCCCAACCTTGTAATGTAGGAGACTCCTTTAACATTCATGCCAACACTGAAACGGTCCGAATTTATTCTGCAAAAGCTCAAAATTTAAATTAGTGCACACAATATGAATATGAATTCCTTCTATATACCTAGTGGGAATTATCCAAAGAAAAGGAAAAGACTTTTTTAATTTAGTACTAGTAATTAATTAGTAAATGGATTTGTACTGTAATCCACAGAAGCAACAGGTGGGGTCTCGTTTGCTTGCACACCACCTGTTCCCCCCAGGTAAAGGAAAGCTTTTAATTCTAGAAATTTAAAAATTTAAGACTCATTTTTTTTTACACCTAAATATACATCAAAATTCATTTTCTAGAGAAGTTTATTTCCATAAAAAACATGGGCGTCAATTAGTTTTCTTTGCAAACAATAACTTAACTGTTAGCTAGTTTGTTGTTTGACTCAACTGTATGCTATTTTCTGGTCATGCAACTTGCACTAACATATATATATATATATATATATATATATATATATGAGGAGGGATCCACTTACAACAAATTTGAGTTACAACAAAGTTACAACATTCATTTTTTTCATTTTCAAAGTCCAAATCGTCGATCCAAACCGTTCAACATGATCATCTAAATAAAATGTACTTGCCGATCAAATTTTATATTTTTTTGAATTTTTTTACTATTTATTAAGATGGGTACAAAATTCAATGGTCTAAGTATGACTATTTTTTGTAAAATACTTAATAAATAGTAAAAAAATTCAAAAAAATGTAAAATTTGATCTGCAAGTACATTTTATTGTGGAGATCATGTTGAACGGTTGGATCGACGATTTGGACTTTAAAAATGAAAAAAATGAATGTTGTAACTTTGTTGTAACTCAAATTTGTTGTAAGTGGATCCCTCATATATATATATATATATATATATATATATATATATATATTTTGATATTGACAAAATGCCTCTGTATAATTCAATTATCAATATATAATATAGACAGATTTATTTTTGTTGTACTAAAAAGTTTTTTTTTTTTTTGAATTTCTGTGGTACTATATGAAAATGATTCAAAACCAGAACAGTCACTAAAAAGTAACAAATTAATTTATTTGACATATATAGAATAACAAACAAAGAAAACATTATAGAGACTAGCATTGTGTCTCTAGGCAAAACACCACTAGCTTACTATAATACAATACAATATATATCATGCTTAATTTGATCCACATTATTTCCAACCTTGTACGATAGTAATTAATTCCTTGGCGTCTCCATCCTTTCCAATTCCTAGACGCTTTGTCTAACAACACTAGCCCATGCCCATCTCTATATTGCTTCTCTCTCTTTCTCTGTCTCTCTACTTATATAACTACCTTATCCAACGGTACCATGCACATGTGCGAGTGCAACTACCCCCCTCCCTCCCCACAAAAGAAGAAAATATATGGGAAATTGTTTCAGAAAGACTAGTAGTGCGTCAATTCATCCAGAGCTTCCATCAAGGCAAGCTTTGATCAAGGTACGCATGACAGCGACCGAGCTAGAGCAGCTGTATGGCCGGGCAACTGATGATGGCGAGGTCGGAAAGCTTATCCTTGAAGGATGCATCCAAGGGAGATGGGAATTTAGAAGTGTAAGCGCTTTCAACAGGTTACAGACTATACTAGAAGAGTAACTGCTTGCATGCATGCTTGTTCATTTCTTATCGCTTTAATTATTAACTTTTTATAGGTTTTTAGTAATCATGATGTGTAATCACTGTATTTTTCATTGTACATGCATAAAGATGTATATCGATCATTCGTTCTTTTAAGAGCTAGCTAGGCTAGCTCTTTATTTATTTTTATTTTTTTTCAAACTCGCAACCTCATGGTTGATGTAAATGGATTGGATTTTATTAGTTTGTGCTCGGATTCGTTCCAGATTTAACGGAAATAAATATAGATATTTGAGGAATATAGATATTGATACGGATTTTTTTTCTTCTAGTGAATACGAATATGGATAATTATGTGGTTTCAGATTTTAATCATTATTCATATATATATATATATTATCTGGCTAATATGCTACGCGTAGCATAGAGGCCCTCCGTGCTACGGCTCAATTTTTGAGCTTTTAAAATCCTTACGGTCAATCCGAACCATTCAACATGATCTCCATATGAATATGTACTTGCAAACCAAATTTTACATTTTTCAGAATTTTTTTACTATTTATTAAGCCACTTTGAAAATCGCTGATCCAATAGTCCAGAAGATTTTACTGTTGTGTACAAATTAGTGTTTTTTCAAAGTGGCTTAATAAATAGTAAAAAAATTCTAAAAAATGTAAAATTTGGTTTACAAGTACATATTCATATGGAGATCATGTTGAACAGTTCGGATCGACCGTTAGAATTTTGAAAACTAAAAAATTGAGCCGTAGCACGGAGGCCTCTATGCTACGCGTAGCACCGTAGCCAAGTCCTATATATATACACGCTTCAGAGGTCCATATGTTAATTACTTTAGTTTGGCCTTTAAAGTTTAAAATAGAATTTATTACAAACCTAATTAATTTTAGATCTAATTAGGGAACTGCATCTTCTTATATTTCATTTTTTTTTAGAATTATAATTTCCTAGTATAATTTACTTATAATACGCTATAATGAATGAATAAATTTTGTTAGCTAATGGATAGATTTTTAACTAACAAATTTGTTATAAAAGTATTGTAATTATTTTATAAAAAACATATATACATATATTATGCATTATTTTTGTGAAATATATGATGATTTTATTTTCATATATATCCAAATTAAATTTCTATTTGAATATGTATTCATTTAATATTCAATCATTACGTATCTATTTAAAAGATTAACTGATCTGCATGCACATGTACCTTAAACTATTTGTTTTAAAAGATTAAGAGCGAATACGACTTGTTATTGTCAGTCGATATCAAATCCAACACCCCGGCCCTACATTATTATGTTATATATTTATTATTATTTTTGAACAAGTTATTATATATTTTTCTTTATGAGAAATACACTGAGTGTAGAGTTCATGAATGGCGCTGATGGATGCATGTAGAGTGGAAAAAACGTGCCGTGCCGTGCCGTGACTAACATGCTGTGATTTTGGTCTCGTGCCATGCCGTGTCGTGACCAAGTTAATTTTTCACGTGCCATGCTGTGCCGTGACCAAAATGTCAAGGGATGGTCACGACACGCGAATGGTCATGCCACGTGAGTCATGCCGTGCCTAAACGTGCCGTGACCATACGTGATTCGCGCGTCTCTCTTAACCATTTAATCATAATTTATGTTAGTTTATTCAAGATTCACCATTAAATCAATATTTAATGGTCCTAATTACACGTAACTCGCGTGACTACGTGACGTGCCATGCCGTGCCAAAGTTTCAAAAGATAGGCACGGCACGCGAATGGTCATTGCACGGGACATGCGAGTCACGACACGTAACTGACCCGCGTGCCGTAACCGTTCCGTTCCGTTCTGTTCCGTTCCGTTCCGTAATGGGATGGAGCTGGCTTCGCCGTGCCATTTTTCCACTCTAGATGCATGTATATATATACGGACATTAATTAATTGGAATACAAGACTCAACCAACTGAACACTTGTAACAGTAATGTAAAGCCTTTTATAATTATATAAAGGCTGATTTTAACACAGTATGATTTGCAACAGAAAACATTTCATCCAACATTTCTCTAAATTCTTTAGACATTAAAGTAGGATTGAAGTTTTTCAATACAACTTAGTGTGAAATTTAAATTTTGAACTCACGAATTTCCACAAAATATTATAATAATGGTTTGTCATAAAAGAATATATACTAGTTATTAATTTTTATTATTTAGTTCAACGGATTAGTTTGCTGTGCAGAGATATGTTTGTATGCACTGAATCATCCGATGTTTGTGAGTTATCTATCTATCTATCTATCTATCTATCTATCTATCTATATATATATATATGAGTGAGGCTACGGTACTATGCATAGCACGGATTGGGTCCGTGCTACGGCTCAATATTTGATTTTTAAAATTCTAACGGTCGATCCAAACCGTTCAACATGATTATAAAATGAATATGTACTTGCAAATCAAATTTTACATTTTTTTGATTTTTTTTACTATTTTTTTAGATAGGTAGAAAATCACTGTTTTTGGATGGTTCAAAATTTTCAGATCAAGTGATTTTCTACCTATCTAAAAAAATAGTAAAAAAATTCGAAAAAATATAAAATTTGATTTGCAAGTACATATTCATTTTATAATCATGTTGAACGGTTCGGATCGACCGTTAGAATTTTGAAAACTCAAATATTGAGCCGTAGCACGGACCCAACCGTGCTATGCATAGTACCGTAGCCTCACTCTATATATATATATATATATATATATATATATATATATATATATATATATGACGGGAAGATAGGAACCAATTTTTTTTTCTTAATTTTTTTAGGGTGGTTATATATCAGAAAAAAAAAAATTTATGTTTGGATATGAGTTGAAATGGAAACGAAAACAAATTCATTTGATTAGTTTTGAACGGTAGTCTTCTAATTGCATGCATGGCAGCATATTCAATTTTGTATGTTCGTTTTAATTTCTAAAAAAACAAAATAAACAAATCAACTTATACGGCTTGGATCGGGTCAATCATGACCCGACTGGTCTTTGATAACTGACCAATTAATTAATTGTTCATTTGAAAATATGGATCTTGGTTAGGGGTGTCAATGGGTACGGTACGGGTCGGGTGGAAGTATTTTCATACCCATACTCATTAAAATTGACCTTACCCATACCCTACCCTTACCCATTAAAAATTGACCGTACCCTACCCTACCCTTACCCGTTAATATTATCGGGTAACGAAACGGTAGTGGGTGAATAATGAATAATACTAATATAATAATTAATTTATTATATTTTACAAATAGAACATCAAAAATTCATTCATTTCACATATATGTAATTGCATTACTAATAAAAGTAAAAATAAATATGCAATCAATTCCAACTAAATTATTTTTTATAAATCAAGAAAATTCAGAAACACGAATATCTATTCGAACAAATTCAATTATTTAACTAAATAACAAAACATGTAAATAAAAATAATATGTTTTGACATATTTCTTATAACAAAAGACATACACTACTAAATAACAAAAACACATCACTATTATGTATAATTTTAGATTTTATAATTACCTATAGGGTAACGGGTACGAAACAGTCATTACCCATACCCATACCCATTTGGTTAACGAAAAAAAATTCTTACCCGTACCCATACCCGATAAGTTAACGAAAAAAAAACCTTACCCATACCCGCCTTATCGAATACGATACGGGTCGGGTAAACGGCTAAAAAGTACCATTGACACCCCTAATCTTGGTCGTATTTGATAACTGACCAATTAATTGTTGATCATTTGATTCATATATATTTGCACCTTGTCCAACTAGATTCATTGCCAACTCTATCGTTTATTGAGATTGCACTACATATATATATATATGAGGAGGGTTCAAATGCCTCAATTTTTCATGCCTCCACCATACCTCCATTTTTTAAAACTTTAATAACTCAAAATTTAAAACTTAAAAGTCAAAATAAAACTGTTGGATATGATCTATATCATTTTATCTATGCACGTGTAAAAAAATATGACATTTCAATTTTGTTTTAGTTGTCATTAAGAGCTTGTAAAAAACGTACTAATGTGGATAATTTCTAGACGTTGATTTTTCAACTTATTGATTCACATAAAAACAAAATCAAAATGTGATAATTTTTTATGAGCACATAGATAAAATAATGTAGATCATATCCAACGGTTTTATTTTGACTTTTAAGTTTTAAATTTTTAAAAATTGACTTTTAAGTTTTATTTTGAGTTATTAAAGTTTTAAAAATTGAGGCATGGTGGAGGCATGAAAAATGGAGGCATTGGAACCCTCCTCTATATATTATCATTGAGAGTAAAAATATAATATCCAGAATTCCGATATATATCGTAAGCACCAGAAATTTTATATAACAAATTAAAACAAGCCAACTAGGAAAGGAGAAATATTACACTGCAAAAAAAAATATATTGGAGGAGCAGAGATCGATAATGAGATATAACCACAAAAAATCTTTTTTGTACTCCATGAAAACAGAAGAGACGTACATGTAAAGTTTACTGACAATGAGAAAGGAAGATGCATATCATATCATATCAAATATCAAATATCGGACCAGACGTCTCATTACCAGTGACCCCAAGGCAAAGGAAACTGGAATGAATGGGCTAGCTCCGTAGATTGCACAATCTAATAAATGAGAAAAAAATTCTAGTAAAATGGGTGCAAATAATTATAAATTGTGAAATGGGGCAGTAGTAATCACTTTGACCGGTTTGTAACTAAATTAACGGTAGTTCTATATATATACCCCTAAAAATTATCCAAATTACCTATTTTCCCCTCTAAAATTCGTAATATCATAGTTACCTTCTAAATTTCAAAAACCTACAAAATTACCCAATTTATTGCCTTTTCTATTAAAAAAATGTTAAATTTATAAAGTTCTTATTGTACCCTTTGTTGAAAAATAAAAATAAGTAGTATGTGTAAAAAAAAATGGTTCAGTATTTTAATTGGTCGATTTCAGAGTGCAAATTAATGATTCTTTTTCTACTTTGTTACAAAATGAATTATTTGTCCTCACAATTAGCTAAATTAGAAGACAAAACATTTCTCTTAAACATACTACATTTTTTTAATAAAGGGTAAAATGAGTTTTAATATTAAGGCAAGCAATTCAATAAATTTGTGAGTTTTTGGAACTTGAGAAGGAAAAATATGATATTACGGATTTTAGAGGTATAAATATGCAATTTTGAAGTTTTTGAAGGGTATACATGAAATTCACCCTTAATATATATAATTGACCGGTCAATTTTAGCAATTTTTATTTTAGCGGGCGTTGCAATCCGCCTAACAAATGGGCTTTTCAAGTTATGTAACCTAGGCTGTGGTACATGGAGAATGTATACTCTTCAACGGGCTTAATTTCTTTAGTGGGCTTAGTCTGATGGTTCGGAATTTGTACTTAATAAGAACAAAAATTGGGCCTATTTGTAAAATTCAGTAGGCTAAATTGAATCGGTTCATTTATTTTAGTTAAACCGTAAAGAGGTTTTGAAGTAACAATAAAATGGTATTTATTTTTCTTGAATGACCGTACTACGGTGAGTTAATAAAAATAAAGAAGCATATTATGCACATATAATTGTATAAAAAAGCCCTTTTGAGAAATAATCAGCATTGATTAACTGCTATCATGTATATATGGTTTTAATATATATTGGCTAGAAGGAAGACAAAAATAATAAAATGAAATAGAGAACTCATCCCGTGCATGTTAATGCACGCTGTAATTTTTTTTTTTTGAAGAAGCTTGACAGCAAGAGTTCTTTCTTTCTTAAATGTGTTATTCTCCATTTGAGAGATTACAAATTTGAAATCTAGTACTAATAACCAGAGAAAAAAATGCATAGCATACCGCGAAAGCGGCTACTTATCGAGAGCAGCAAGGCAGCATTAATATATATCAGCACTTTTGTTTTATTGATTTGGTTTCATTGTAATAAATCATTCCATGCTACAATTCTAGTATGAAAATAAAAGGTCCATATATATTCCCACGTCAATTGTGAAGTGGCTATATATCTATCATCAATTTGACATTTAGAAAAGGAGCTCACGTTATTAGACTTTTTCTTACCATGATTAAAGTTAAAAAATGGTAATACAATACTAACCATGAGAAAGCATGCATCGTACAAAGGTGAATTGGCTTTATATATATATCAAGATCACTTTGCAATTTCATATATATAATGTTTAGTGTTTTTTCTCAGCATTTCTTTTTTGTACAAGAAAAACGGTTCGGATCGGTTGTTTGGATTTTCAAAATAAAAATATAGCGTGAAGTATAAATGACCATTTCTTCGCGAAGCACCGTAGTATATATATATATTTTAATTTTGATATTGACAAAATGCCTCTGTATAATTCAATTATCAATATAATATAGACAGATTTATTTTTGTTGTACTAAAAAAGTTTTTTTTTTTTTTTTTATTTCTGTGGTACTATATGATAATGATTCAAAAATCAAAACCAGAACAGTCACTAAAAAGCAGTGTATTAAAATTCGGTTTTATTCGGTGAATATTCGGCCGTATATTCCTATTCAGTGTCCTGCTGAATAGAAAATGGCTATTCGGACTGAATATTGAATCCATGCTTTAAAAAGATTAAAAAACATTCAAAACTCATTAAAAGAGTTCTGGACCCGAATTCATAACTCATTAAATGAGTTCCAGACCCGCCAGGTAGGTGTTCTCTTCAAGCGTCTCACTCAGAAGTCTTTTATAACCTTTTTACATGCTGCCTTATTGTATTTAAGTACTGTGAAATTAAATATTTAATAAAAAAATCCGCATATATAAATCCGAATAAGAATCCGCATATTCGGCCACATACCATATATGCGGTACGCGGTGGCCTTCCGAATACCGAATGAGAACCGAATATTAATACACGGCTAAAAAGTAACAAATTTATTTGACATATATAGAATAACAAATAAAGAAAACATTATAGAGACTAGCATTGTGTCTCTAGGCAAAACAAACTATCTTACTATAATACAATACAATATATATCATGCTTAATTCCAACCTTGTACGATAGTAATTAATTCCTTGGCGTCTCCATCCTTAATTTCCAATTCCTAGACGCTAGCTTTGTCTAACAACACTACCCATGCCCATCTCTATATTAATTGCTTCTCTCTCTTTCTCTGTCTCTCTACTTATATAACTACCTTTAAATTATCCAACGGTACCATGCACATGTGCAACTACCCCCTCCCTCCCCACAAAAAAAGAAAATATATGGGAAATTGTTTCAGAAAGACTAGTAGTGCGTCAATTCATCCAGAGCTTCCATCAAGGCAAGCTTTGATCAAGGTACGCATGACAGCGACCGAGCTAGAGCAGCTCTATGGCCGGGCAACTGATGATGGCGAGGTCGGAAAGCTTATCCTTGAAGGATGCATCCAAGGGAGATGGGAATTTAGAAGTGTAAGCGCTTTCAACAGGTTACAGACTATACTAGAAGAGTAACTGCTTGCAT
Source organism: Carex parvula (assembly GCA_025461045.1). Taxonomy (NCBI): domain Eukaryota; kingdom Viridiplantae; phylum Streptophyta; class Magnoliopsida; order Poales; family Cyperaceae; genus Carex; species Carex parvula. Next base: position 75,234 of record JAJGRW010000463.1, on the reverse strand, counting down.
GCATGCTTGTTCATTTCTTATCGCTTTAATTATTAACTTTTTATAGGTTTTTAGTAATCATCATGTTTAATCACTGTATTTTTCATTGTACATGCATAAAGATGTATATCGATCATTCGTTCTTTTAAGAGCTAGCTAGGCTAGCTCTTTATTTATTTTATTTTTTTTTTCAAACTCGCAACCTCATGGTTGATGTTTCGATATGAAACGAAACAAGATCTCTGTGTACATTTGAATTATATGTCAATACTATTATAACATTTTGTGGGTGTAAATGGATTGGATTTTATTAGTTTGCATGTGCTCGGATTCGTTCCAGATTTAACGGAAATAAATATATATATTTGAGGAATATAGATATTTTTTTGAAGAAAAATAAGGATCTAGTCCTTATTTAATTTTATTAATAATAGACTCCAAAAGAGAGCCAATTTACATTTGCCTTAAAAATCAATTCAACCAAGTTGAATTTATAAGATTTTAAGAAAGATAAAAACAAAAGTCAACAAAAAGATTAAAAATAAAATAGCAGAAAGTTAAATATGTAAATTCCTCCTCTCATGCGAGTAATCCCACTGATCTTGAACTTCTAATGCCAGGTCTATTACGTCCTTAGGGTCCGTTCGGCAACGACACTGTTGTCGTGGGAAAAAAAAATTACCTCTTAAGTGAATTTTTTTTTCCCACAGTGAACAGTAAAAAGTAGTGCAAAATTTTTGATTCTTATTCCCATTCCTATTCCTAACTGGCTGCCGAACTGGCCCTTATTCTCTTCTCGAAAAATTCTAGAACATTTCTCTCTCCAACATATGAACATGGCCAAGAGAATTATTGCCCTGATCTTCTTACTTTCCTCCTTGTTAGTTATGTTGGATTTATTGCCAACCTCGTTGGATTTAATGCCAACATTGAGCATATATGTAATCTAATTATGGATTGTTTACTGTCATATATGATTGTCAATTAAAGTGATCAAATAAGGTAATAGACAATCAATATATTCAATTTTTGATGTGGTCCACAAATGTGTAGAACAATTTAGGCAAAGATCAAATCATTGATGGACTGATTCTGAAATTTGCAATTAAGGAAACCGATTCTGCAGCAGCCGCACGGATTTTGATGTGATTGCATGGTTTTTGATGCAATTATACAAAATACCTTTTTTAAGTTGGCATATGCCCAGAAAGTCGGTTTTGAATTAGGGTTTGGCAATATGCCGACCCCAAATATCTATAAATAGGATTGGTCCCCAAAGTACAAGATATAACGAAAAGTTGCATAATTTTCGAGCCGTCAATCTAGTCAATTATGTGGCCTTCTCTACTTCTCCCCATTAAATAATAGAGAGGTGAGATCATTAAGAAATTGTGAACACGATCTCACAAGGGCAGTCTTGTAGCTTTGGAAGGCTTCATCCTACCACTAAGGAGGCCGCCGACGCTTCAACCTCTACATCGGCACGAAGGCTTTCTTGCCGCTGTTCCACAAGTTCATCAACCGCTTTTGAGTGAAGCTTTGCTTAAATACGCTAATGGAATCTGGTATTGCTTCTGCTCTCTAAGAATTGATGATTTTTGCATGATGGCCATTTTGGCATAGGTAGATCAATAGTGGCATATTGAATTGAATTGAATTATTTATGTGACCGAATTGTTTTAGTATAATAATAAGGTCCCAACAAGTGGTATCAGAGCCACTCCTATGCCAATTTGGATTATTTGTTTAGAATTGATCTAGAGAATAAGCAATTGATTGTTGATTTTTCAATTGCTTTGAAATTGTTTGCTTATGATGAGAGGGTTGAAATTGTTTCGGTTTTGAAGTTGGATTTATTTTTCAATTAATTTTTCAATTGCTTTGAAGTTGGATTTTATTAATCATACAAGCTTTGAAATTGTTGCCAAATCAATTTACATAATAACCGATTATAATTTTGGCAACACAATTTGATCCGAACAAATAATTTAATTTGATTAAACAATTCGGATATTTTGGATCCATGTGATTTGGCATAAATCCAACTTCCATATGTTAGATTTATTTGACCATAATTTATTGATTTATAAATCCAACTTACAAATCAGTTTTCAACGTGAGGTGCAAAATTTGGATTTATTGATTCGGGTTATATGATTAATTGATTCGGCTTACTTATATGATTAAACAATTCGGACATTATGGATCTGTGATTTGGCATAAATCCAACTTCCATTTTTTAGATTAATTTGACCATAACATAGTAATTTTGACCTGAATAGGATTTAAGGTTTCCGAATAACAGAGGCAATTTAATTTGTTAAGCCATTTTTTAAGTATTCCGCTGTAATAATTTAATTATAGGATTAAGCCAAATTTCGGAAACTGCAGATTATTGTAATGCAATTAAAATTTTCTTTTGCGTTAGTTTGATTGCACATTGAGATTAAATAATTAGGATATAAATTATCGTTCTTTTAAAGGCAAATTAAGGGATATGTAATTTGGATTTGAATTAATTGATTCCTAATTGTACCCAAAGGTACCTCTTTTGATGAGGTTAATTCAAATGCATTTTATGAAGAAAGTTAAGGTGCAATTAATGGATGTAATCATTATCGGCCCAAAGGAAGATAATGGTTACAAAAATTATTTGTGCAAGTGAGTGATAATAAAGTATAGTGATGACTAAAAATTTACACATATGTCAACATTGTCGGCCCAAAGGAAGGCATGTTGTTCGGTATGTTCTAGGTTATCAATACTTTATTATTGCGCCAAAGTATCATAAGAAATTGACCCGTTACCCAAAGGTAGCCGCTTAATGGAAACCGATACTTTGGTATTATGATGATATTAAGACTCATTAAATATATGGTGATTTATTAAGATAAGTTGCAACACTATGAACGTAACAATGTCTAGGCAAGTTCTGTCTAGGCAAGTCGGAATTTGAAGCAGATCCTTGTGATCCCTGACTTACCTGGGAACTTACCTGGTTGTGAAATTCGGATGTGTTGTGACAATAAGGGAAAATCATCAAATATTTTTTTTTTGAGCATTATGGCCTTTACTAGAATTTATAATTTATAATTTAAAATTTCTGAATTAAGACTAAATCGTGTTTATGGTGTGTTTTTGGTGAATCAGCTAGCATTACTACAGGTCTTAAGGATATGCCTATGTTGAATGGGACCAATTTCAAGTATTGGCAGGAGAGCTTAATGATAGTTCTCGGTGTCATGGATCTGGACCTTGCTTTTAGAGAAACTTGTCCCACTATTACGGCTACAAGTACTTCTGATCAAAAGAAGGAAAATGAAAAGTGGGATAGGTCTAATCGTATGAGTCTTATGATAATGAAACGGTCCATTCTAGAGGTATTTTGGGGCGCTATTTCAGAGTCCATTTTGAGCGCTAAACTCTACCTTAAGGACATTGAGGATAGATTTGTTAAGAGTGAGAAAGGTGAAATAGGAACACTCTTGACAAGACTAGTCTCAATGAAATATAAGGAAAAAGGAAACATTAGAGAGTACATCATGGAGATGTCTAATGTCGTTTCTAAGCTTAGGGCACTAAAGATGGAGATCTCTGATGATCTTCTGGTGCACCTAGCGTTGATCTCTCTTCCCTCACACTTTGGACAGTTTAAAATTAGCTACAATTGTCAGAAGGATAAATGGACAATAAATGAGCTGATTTCACACTGTGTGGAGGAAGAGGAGAGGCTGAAACGGGATAAGACAGAAACTGTCCATGTTGCTCTAAGACTAAGGGTGGAGCCAAGCGCAAGAAACCAGACAAGTCTAAGGATACTAAAGCTGCAATTTCCACGCAACAGAACAAACCGGATAAGGTCAAGTCAGTTGCAAAAACTGATGAGCCGGTTTGCTTCTTCTGCAATGGAGCAGGACACAAGAAGAAGTACTGTCAGGCTTACCACGCATGGCGTGCTAAGAAAGGTACATCCACTACTACAGAAAAAGAGATTGCACACGGACATTAATGGAAGAGCTACACGGATTTCCTGCCGTGTTTAAAGCCAGGGTGTATGAATAGGTCAGAAACTACACACGGATATTTAACCGTGTGTGATTATAATGATTTCTACACGGATATCCCCTAATTAACCGTGTACAAAGACCTGCCGGTGTCGCTCTCCAAGTTACCGAGCTACACGGATATCCCCTAATTAACCGTGTACGATTACTCTTTCTACATGGCTTTGTATTAAAAGTCCGTGTAGCTATCTTAGCTATTATACACGGACGTTTGGTAAATATCCGTGTACAAATAATTGAAGATTTTTTTGTATTTCCAGCAAGGCTATCATACACGGATTTTAACTAAATGTCCGTGTATGATTACTATTGCACACAGATTTGTATTAAATGTCCGTGTAGCTCTCTTAGCTATTATACACGGACATTTGTTAAATATCCGTGTGCAATAGCTAATTTTTTTTTGTTTTTTCTATCGTACACGGACGATTGTGAAATATCCGTGTATAATAGCTAATTTTTTTTTTTTTTTGTATATTTTGTTTTTGGGCTAGCCTCCAGCTTTGCTAGCCAATTTTTTGCGACAGAAATTATACAAAATTCCATATAGCAATAAATTCATTCGAAACATATTAATTAGCAAGAAATTCATATACTAAATTTATACAAAATTCATATAGCAATAAATTCATTCGAAACATATTTTTATTACAAATCTATGCAAATCCATATTGAGGATTACAAAATTCCATGTTAAACCACCTTGCCCACATGCACCGCACATCGTCGATCTGATCCTTGGTGTAATGCGCTTGCTTTGTCACATTCTACAAAATTATAATTTAATAATAGTTAGTATTTCAGAAAAGGTAGATATCAATTGCTTATTATATAGGAAATTAATATGAAGTACATACCGCTTTTGGGAATAGGAATTGTATTCTTTCGACAAAGTCAAACATGAATATCATCGTGTAATAAGCGCATTCCCAACCCTCCTCCTGTTGCGGGCTCTGAAATTTACATTTAGCGGCATTTGTTAGAATGACAATAATTTTTTTAACAAGATATGAAATTTCTAACTCATAAAGAGTGTGCTCACCAACATCCACTTCCAATTCAACTTGCTTTTCTTGCGCGTGCCCGTGCTATCTGATCCTCCCTCTTTAATATATTTCGCAAAAGCCCTTACAAAATTGAGTGAATGTAATTAGCAATTTTATAATTTGATATGATTGAAAGAAATGCAAACCTATAGAATTATTATTGCTTACTTATTCACAAAAGGGAAGATAACTTTGCACTTGTCAAGCGCGATCCTTCCTTTGGGCTTACAAGAATCAACAATTATGCCCACATTTAGGTACGGCACAATGAGAATCGAGCACCAATGTTTGCTGTGGGATCGAGGAGAAGAATGATAGCACTTTAGCAATTAAAAGTGACACAAGTGTTTGCTATGATTGATGGTGTGATTTCATTTTTTTATGTTTAACTTTTATTTCCTTTATACAATTCTTTAATTTAAAATATAAACAACACATAAGTTAAGATTAGAACTAACCCCTCGTGGTATGGCATGAGAATGAATTTCTTCTCCTCCGCCTTAGAACGATGCATCGCAGAACACATGTACTCGATAGCCATATCCGAATAATATGTCACTGCCGTAGAACTCACTTTCTCGGGGTCCAGAAACATGCACAAGTTCTTCTTTTCAACCATCTCATCACAGTTTCGGACTAGCTTCCTGAAAACTCATCATATTGTAATTAGAATATATATTTGAGTTCTATACAATAATGAAAATATTTTAATATCACTAACATGAGGAAAATGGTGATGTGTGACACATCGAGCCATTTGTCGGATGACGAGTGGTGGAAGAGGTCCTTGAAGTCTTTGAACGACAGCAGGAGATCCCTGCCTTCGTGTAGAAACATCCCAGGTGGGACAGGGATGATGATAGCCTCCATGCCTTCGGGCGCCGTCATCAAGTAGTCGTGGAGAACGCGCAAATTATTGGGCAAACAGCTGTATTCTTCTTCGGTGACCATAGGACGGGGCGGTGATTGTGGCGCGTCAGCCCCGACGTCGCAAGCCACCTCCTGACGTACCGGTGACATCGCCATACCGGTGACATCATCTCCTCGTGTTTGTATCAAATTATAAATGGATTATTCTAGTATTTCAAAAAGAATGAGTTGAATGTAACAAAATAAATGGATTTTTTTATGGATTACCTGATCCAAATAATCTGACTCTTGGGCCATTGGACAAATGACATCCGTGCCTCATCAAGCACAAGCATGTCGTCGGTAGGGATAGGAAGGGGTACGCGCTGCCATCCATCCACGACTAACTCAACCTGCACGCATGCATGGTCGGGCCTTAGCTGACCAAAGTGTACACTTTTGGCTCTTGGATGTACAACGCCCTTAGCAACGATCAGAGGAACACTGCCCTGCCACAGGACGAGGTCGCATGCTCTGGGGTCCTGCAAATTTATAGGAAAGTTGTTTATTTTAATGATGCGATATTGTCTAACAAGGTTGCAAACAGGTTTTAATTACCTTTAGATTATGAACAAGTATTGATTACCTTGAGATTATTCAAATCGTCTAAGGCCCACGTGCCGGATGCTTGACTACTTCGCCGAATTCCCGGCGAAATGGGAGGTGGTTGCTCGGATGGCTGCGTAGTTGCTGATCTAATTTGGCACAACATTGATTCCATCTCAGCAAACCTTGCGTCGTACTCTTTGCTCACCTCCGCGCGTATCTGCGCAACTATCTCGTCTTTGTTTACCTTGGCACGAGATTTTCTTCGAGGTTTTTGTCCCTCCACTCGGAACACCTCTTTCCAGCCCCTGTAGCCCCCTACACCCCTTACTAGACCCGTGTGTTCTGGATTCTCGAGCGCTGCAGACAAGGAATCATTTTGTCTTTCGACACTCCGGGCACCCGAGTTGACCTCCTCCTCCACTTCCAACTGTTCAAGTAGAAGAATTAGTTAAAGCAAAAGAACAATTGATGTACTTTCGGAGTTATAATTTTCGGGTGAATGTCACAAAGTAAGTATAAAGGACTCTTACCATTCTTTGAGCCACGGGTTGCAAATCCTTTGGGAGTACTATCCTCCCGTCAGCGGTTACCTCGGATCTACCCATGAACCAATCTTGGCCCCTAGGATTTTGGATTCTAACCACGGGTGAGTCAGAATCCTTGTTTTGCTCCAGTATTTTCCTCCATTCTGCCGACTTACCCTCGTAACCAGCTGACCCTAGATGGTGTGGATACTTGTTAAAGGCAACGGTCCTCCTGCCTTTATCACTTTTTGCCTTCACAGAAACAAGACAACGATCAGTTAGTTTTAGAAAGATAAGTACATTTCGAGAAAGAATAAGCATAAATTTGGCACGAGTTAGATACCTGGAACTCTTTGGTGGACTTCAAAGCTTGAAACGCCTCCCAGTCCTCTTGTTTTAGCCATTTGTAGTAGCCTACCGGATTTCTCCCTTTCTCCATGAAATCCGTCTTCAACGTGCTCTTGAATTGCTTCCAACCCGCATTCATAATCTTCAAAGTCTTATCCTTTGGAACATCATTCGGGATGTTCCACTGAGCCTGATTGACAACAAATTTAGTGTATTCAAGTATAGATACATAAGTGAAAATACTTCAAAGAGTTGTTAGGCACTTTACCTTCACCATGTTCCACCACTCGTCCTTCACCTTTCCTCAAAATGATCCCATCTCTCTACAAGGATACTCGCCTTTTGCTTCACCAAACTCGTACACCAATTTGAGTACGTCATCCGTTTTGGACCCTGTGCACGCCCGTCTTCCGTGAACCATATTTCCAACTGCTTCTGCTCGGACGTGCCCGTGCACATTGTCGGACCTCTTTTCTTTCTTTCTGTTGAGGCAGTAGCTTGCTGCTCCTCTTCTGCCATCATATCGACGTACTCATCCTCAACCGACATGGTTCTGCATGAAATTAAAGATCAAATCACAATTGTGTACAAAGAGAATGCAAATAGTTGAGTATTAAAATCTATCGAATGAGAGCAAATTGACAACTCTAAACCCTACACAAGTAATGAATGAATTGATATTCTTGTACAAGTAATTCTCACCAAATTATTTAGTGTAAAAAATTGATATTTCTTATACAATAATTTTTTACACAAGTAAAATTGATATTTTGTAAAAAAATTCTAAATTGATATTCTTGTACAAAATGCACAAGTAATTGTAGTACAAAAATTCTTGTACAACCAAATATCAATTAAAACCCTAAACCCTAAATATCAATTTTTTGTACAAGTAATTCTTATACAATAATGAAATCCTAAATAATTTTTTACACAAGTAATGAATGAATTGATATTCTTGTACAAGTAATTCTCACCAAATTATTTAGTGTAAAAAATTGATATTTCTTATACAAGAATTTTTTACACAAGTAAAATTGATATTTTGTAAAAAAATCCTAAATTGATATTCTTGTACAAAATGCACAAGTAATTGTAGTACAAAAATTCTTGTACAACCAAATATCAATTAAAACCCTAAACCCTAAATATCAATTTTTTGTACAAGTAATTCTTATACAATAATGAAATCCTAAATAATTTTTTACACAAGTAATGAATGAATTGATATTCTTGTACAAGTAATTCTCACCAAATTATTTAGTGTAAAAAATTGATATTTCTTATACAAGAATTTTTTACACAAGTAAAATTGATAATTTGTACAAAAATCCTAAATTGATATTCTTGTACAAAATGCACAAGTAATTCTTGTACAAAAATTCTTGTACAACCAAATATCAATTAAAACCCTAAACCCTAATATCAAGTAATGAAATCATAAGTGAACAATAATGAAACCCTAGAATTGACAAATCTAAACCTCTTGCTAAAATCACCTCTTGCTAAAATGCCCTAAATTAATCAATTTTTGGCAAAATACCCTAAATCACATCTTGCTAAAATACCCTAAAATACCCTATATCATAAACTCTTAAAACCTAAAATACCCTATATCATAAACTCTTAAACTTTACTCTTCTCAAGCAACAGAACCCCTATTTTTAAGTTGTTTGTTTTGTTTTTTAAGTTTCTCCCAAGCAACAGAACCCCTATTGCAAAATAATGAGAGAGAGAGAGACGCTAACCACGGGTGAGAGAGACCCTAATTTGAACAGTCAGTGAGGCGGGCGAGGTGGTGAGGCGGTGAGGCGGTGAGGCGGTGAGGCGGTGAAGAGCTCGGAGGCTTTGGGAGGTTTTCAGAACTGAACCGGTTCTCTGAGAGGGTTTTCGGACTTAAGAAAAATTGAATTGGCAGAGAAAGCTTTTGAAATAATAGTGTTTTCCTCATTATACACGGACTTTTAACTTAAAAGACCGTGTACAAATAGCTTTCTACACGGACATTTTGTTAAAAGTCCGTGTGCAAATCTTTTTCTACACGGACTTTTAACTAAATGTCCGTGTAGCTCTCTTCTATTTCTACACGGTTGTACATAACAATCCGTGTGCAAATACTATTTAGACACGTATTATTAGCTAATAGTCCGTGTACGACAGTTCAAAAAAATTAAATTGGCTTTTTATATTTCTGGAGAGGTAATAAATTAACTAAAATTGTATATTTCTAATATTTAAAAACTTATACCGATTACTAAATATTAAAATCTAATTACTGATATTTTAAAAGTTATTTTTATTATTAAATGTTTTAACTAATATTTTGAAAACTAATACAAATATTTAGACTAATATTTGAAAACTAATACTATTACCTCTAAAAAAATTTTGAACTAGAGGAACCTAATATTTGATATTTTTCTTACAAGAATTTTTTATTTAAATTTTTAATACTTAAATATTTAAATGTAATATTAAAAGCTACACGGTTTTAAACAAAATAAATATTGTACATAAACCTTTTTTTCATTTTTCTCTTTTTTTTCTCTCTTTTTTTCCTATTTAATTTGATATATTATAAGCTTTAAATGTAATATTAAAAGCTACACGGTTTTAAACAAAATAAATATTATACATAAACCTTTTTTTCCTTTTTCTCTTTTTTTTTTCTCTTTTTTTTTCCTATTTAATTTGATATATTATAAGCTTTAAATGTAATATTAAAAGCTACATGGTTTTAAACAAAATAAATATTATACATAAACCTTTTTTTTTCCTTTTTTTCTTTTTTTCCACTATTTGAACAGTACCCTCGGCCCATAATCCTTCATTGTGGTCGGACCGCATGTAGTCAGCTTCGTCTACCCCTTCAAGTGTTGCTACCTCAGTTTGCACATCGGTACAAAATGGAGGTACTTCGTCAAACTGGTCGTACTCTTCTTCATCGACGACATTTTCTACCCCGACAATCCTTCTTTTTTCGGATAGGACGACGCTCAACCTATCATCACTCGGGTCAGTGGCATAAAAGACTTGGGTGGCTTGCTTGGCGAGTATAAACGGATCATCAACGTGCCCAACCCTGTTAAAATCAACGAGTGTGAACCCGTCGTTATTAACTTTAACACCTCGGTCTTCGACCCATTGACACCGAAACACGGGAATGCTCAGGTGAGGACTGTAAATGAGCTCCCAAATTTCTTCAATAACGCCACAATATGACTTTGATGCTATTACAGCCCGGCCATCTCCGGATCTACTGAATTCTTGAGAGGTCGCCACCAACGTCACCCCACTATTTTGCATCGTGCTCTTATCACTCTGGGATTTAGTGTAAAATGTATATCCGTTAATCTCGTATCCTTGGAATGTCCTAACAACAATTTGGGGTCATTCGCCAAGCAGTTTAACAATTTCAGGTACGGGGTGTGACTGCACTCTTTCTTTCAGCCATCCTATAAAAGAACGATTATGCTCGTTAGTAAGCCACTTCTGACTTCTCGTGTAGTTTTGTTGTTGAAGGATTGTCATGTGCTCATCTATATAGGGAGCAACATCTGTCATGTGTTGAGGTACAATAAAATGTGCCTTTTGTAGTTCATTTAGATCAGCAACTACGGCTCTCAACCCAATTGTCCCGACTCCTTGGAGCCTTCCCTCGTATCGAGATTTTGGAACGCCAATAGGATCCACACCGGTCAAGTAGTTGGTGCAAAAATCAATCACCTCCTCCGTAGAATATTCTTCTATAATGCTGCCTTCGGGTCGATGTCGGTTCCTTACGTATTTTTTCAAGATGCCCATGTATCTCTCGAATGGATACATATACCGAAGGAACACGGGACCACAAATCTTAATTTCTCTCACAAGATGAACAACAAGGTGAACCATAACATCGAAAAAAGATGGCGGAAAATACATCTCAAGTTGGCAAAGAGTAACGACGACCTCCTTTTGCAAAGAGTCCAATTTTAGAGGGTCTATCACTTTGGAATTTATTGCATTGAAGAAAGAACAAAGCTTCGTAATGGTTTGACGAACGTGCTTTGGTAAAATTCCCGAATTGCAACGGGAATTATATGTGTCAATAAAACATGACAGTCGTGAGATTTCAGACCGACCAGTTTCAAGTCCTTCATCGACACCAACTTCTTAATATTCGAAGAATATCCTGATGGGACTTTTATACCATTGAGGCATTCACAGAAGCTTGTTTTCTCTTTCTTTGACATTGTGCACAGTGCGGGGGGTAGGTATGTGCGCTTCCCTTTCTCCTGCGGTGCGAGCTCGTGTCGTATTCCCATCTCTACCATGTCTTTTCTCACTTTAATACCATCTTTAGTCTTCCCCGGAATGTTCAATAATAAACCAATTAAACTGTCACAGACATTTTTTTCGACATGCATGACATCTAGGCAATGCCTCACTTCTAAATATTTCCAGTACGGTAGCTCCCAAAATATGGACCTCTTTTTCCAAATATTCTTCGGTAGTGCTTTGGCGCATTTTCCAAAAACAACATCAATGTTTTTTACCCGTTCGAAGACACTCTCCCCCTCTAATGGATGACGAGCCACTCCAAGCTCAATTTTCCTGTTGAATGCCGTCTTCTTCTTACGATATGGGTGATTAATAGGAAGAAACCTACGATGCCCCATGAATACATTCTTTTGACAATTTTTCAACCTCAGCACCTGCGTGTCATCTTCACAGATTGGGCACGCTTTTGCTCCTTTACAAGTGTAACCCGATAAATTCCCGTACGCGGGGAAATCATTTACGGTGCAAAACACCATGGCCCGCAAGTTAAATGTCTCTTTCATATACGCATCCCACACCGGGACGCCATCACGCCACAATTTTTGGAGGTCCTCGATTAATGGTGCGAGATATACATCTATGTCATTTTCGGATTGTCTGGGTCCTTGGATTAGTAATGACATCATTATATATCTGCGTTTCATGCACAACCAAGGAGGAAGATTGTAGATGCATAAAAGAACTGGCCAAGTACTGTGCCGACTGCTCATACTTCCAAACGGACTCATTCCATATGAGCTCACCACAATCCTAAGGTTCCTCGTTTCAGAACCAAATTCTTTGAAATGTCTGTCAATGTTTCTCCATTGAGGAGAATCAGCCGGGTGCCTTAGTTTACCGTCATTTTTGCGCTCTTCTTCGTGCCAGCGCAACAATTTTGCATCTTTGGGATTCGCAAACAACCGTTTGAATCTCGGTATTATCGGCAAATACCACAACACCTTAGCCGGAGGTCGGCCATTTGTGTCCTCGTTACAATCATCAGTGTCCTGGTCCTTACGACGTTTATATCGTGAAACACCGCATTTAGGACAGACATGCATGGCCTCGTACTCGTTACGATACAATACACAGTCATTCGGACATGCATGTATTCTTTCGATCTTCAATCCCATTGGACATATCAACTTCTTTGCCTGATATATTGTACCGGGTAACTCGTTGTTATCTGGGAGCATTTCTCCTAAAAGCTGTAATAAGGACGTGAAACTCTTATCGCTTCGACCATTGTCTGCTTTTAAGTTTAATAATTTCAACACAGCTGACAGTTTTGTAAATTTGGTACACCCGGGATACAACGGCTTCTTGGATTCATTAGACAAATTTTGAAATTTATCATAATTTTTATCACTAATTTCATCTTCCACATCACGTAACATATCCTCCAAATTTTCAGTAAACTCATGTTCTACATTTTCATCAAAATTCCTCTCCATCTCATCATCGTCATTTTCGGGTTCGACGTTATCAGAATATTCGACACTCTCATAATCCTCGTTCCAATCAAGTTCAAAATTATCAGAAATTCCAACATTATCATCATTCAATTCACGATTACAATCTTTATTGGCACTACTACTTTTCCCAAATTTCTCACCATGCATGAACCAACATGTATATCTCTTCTTAAATCCCCGACAAATCAAATGAGCTCTAATTTCTTCGATGTCCAAAAATCTTAATAAATTTTTACAATCTTTACAAGGACATAAAATGTCTTCTTCTTTTTTCTTCACTCTATAACTCTCAGCAAATTTTATAAACTCATCAACGCGAACCAAATATTCTTCACTGTCACGTCGCATTTCATACATCCAGCTTCGATCCATCTGTAAATTAAATTAAAAAAATAATTTGATCAATTAATCATGCATGGTCAACATTCTCCTTCGTGTACAAAATTTTGGACTTACAAAGGGCCGGTTTACAATCCTAACCCACTCTTTGAATATTATGTCTCATATGTGAACACATATTAGCGAGATTTAATTAGTATTTGAGAAAAATTCGGTAGCATTTCCCCTTAACTCTCCAAGTATGCGTACGAACCACATACTCGTAGGAGCAATAAGGGAAAATACTGTCGAACTTTCCTCAAATACTAATTAAATCCCGCTAATATGTGTTCACATCCTAAATGAGACATAATATTCAAAGAGTAGTCCCAAAACGGAGACTATCCAAAATTAATCCCTATTGGATTAATTTTGAACGGGCATGGACCTAAAAGCATCTAAAGGTCGGTTATTGGACCACAATACACTAATTAATTACATCTAAAATTAAGAAATCAAGCATGCATGAAATGACCTAAATAAGCATAAATAACAGAAAATAGAGGAAGAAAATGATTAAAATACATATTACTAACCTTAGAAAGATGGAGAGGAGAAAATACAAACTTAATTCAAAGATCTCAGATCTCAGCTGCTGGCCTCGATCAATTCGCAGAAATCTGATAGGAAAAAGCTCAGTTCAGAGAGATGTATTAACTAAAAGACTTGATCAAAACGGCGCTGGAAGGGGAAGACATTAAAACCCTACACTTTTATACACGGCTATTTAGTTATAAATCCGTGTAGCTCTCCAACTAAACATACACGGTTATTTAGTTATTAATCCGTGTACAATTATACTATTTCTACACGGATATATTATCAAAAAACCGTGTGTAATATTCCTACACGGATATTTAACAACAATCCGTGTAGCTCTCTCAATTATTTGCACACGGAGCTCTTTACACACGGATTTTGAATTTCTAATAAACCGTGTAGCTCTCTCTAATAATTCTATACTGATTATTAACTAATTATCCGTGTAGAAATCGTGCAGATCTTTTGGACAAGTAAAAAATCATATTTGGTACACTGTTTTTAATATAATTGCCAAATCCGTGTACAATGTGCAGTGTACAATGACTATTTTTGTAGTAGTGATCTCTTGCTTTGGTTTGTACAGAAGTTAATTTGATTTATGTATCTAGATACACTTGGTGGATAGATTCAGGAGCAACTACTCACATAAGTGTATCTTTGCAGGGCTGCCAAAGTTACCGGAAGCCAAGTGATGATGAAAGATTCATCTTTGTGGGCGATGGTAGCAAGCTGGAAGTGCAAGCTATTGGAGTGTTTAGATTATTACTAAAATCAGGCTTTTATTTGGATTTGTATGAAACCTTTGTTGTTCCGTCTTTTAGACGAAATTTAATTTCTATATCATCTTTGGACAAGCATGGTTTTGCTTGTAATTTTGGTAATGGAAAATTTAATTTGTTTCATGATTCAAAGTGTGTTGGCTCTGGTTTTCTTTCTGCTTATGATAATCTATACACATTGGATGTAAATAGCTCGTACATTGAGGCTTTGCAAACAGATACAAGAAAAAGAAAATTAACAAATGAGAACTCAGCCACATTATGGCACAAGCGATTAGGTCACATTTCTATAAAAAGAATTGAACGCCTTGTGTCAAATGAAATTCTCCAACCCTTAGATTTCTCAGATCTTAATGATTGTGTAAATTGCATAAAAGGGAAACAAACCAACTTAAGAAAATATCAAGCCAGAAAGTGTTCGGAAGTCTTAGAATTGATACATACGGATATCTGTGGTCCGTTTCCAACGGCCACAAGAAACGGACACCGTTATTTCATTTCTTTTATAGACGACCATTCGAGATATGGCTATGTATATTTGATTAAAGAAAAGGCACAAGCCCTTGACATGTTCAAAAGTTTCAAGGTGGAAGTTGAGCTACAACTCAACAAACGCATTAAGGCCATCAGATCTGACCGTGGTGGAGAATACTATGGTAGATATGATGGATCAGGTGAACAACGTCGAGGGCCTTTTGCTCAGTTCATAGATGAATGCGGAATTGTCCCTCAGTATACATTGCCTGGTTCGCCAGCAATGAACGGAGTATCTGAGAGGCGCAATAGAACGCTTAAGGACATGGTAAGAAGTATGATTAGTCGTACTACTTTATCAGAAAATCTATGGGGTGAGGCCTTAAAGTCTGCAGCTTATATCCTTAACAGAGTACCCACTAAAGCAACTAACAAAACCCCATACGAGATTTGGACCGGGCGTAAGCCAAGTTTAGGTCATTTGCCAGTATGGGGATGTCCAGTTGAGGCAAGGCCTTACAAACCTACCGAAAAGAAACTGGATGAAAGGACAGTTAGTTGTTACTTTATTGGGTATGCCGAGCGCTCAAGGGGTTATAAATTTTATAATCCTACAGAACATAATGTATTTGAGACGGGAAATGCGAAATTTTTCGAGGATGTTGAGTTTGTGGGGGGTGAGAAAATTATTGATTTCGAAGAAGAATATGCAAATATTCCATCGGGTATTGAGGAATATGCAAATATTCCATCAGGTGTTGCAAGTTTTGTGGATATAGATCCGAGTTTTACTCAAAACACCATTACGGACGAAATCATTATTGAAACTCAAACTCAACAAGATGAAATAGCACAAAATGAAAATCAGAAACGGGTGCAGGCCACTCAGGGCCGCCCGAAGATCTGGAAGATGCTATTGTAGGCCAGATTGTTTCAGACAATGCTGGAAATCCTCAGGAAAATTTAAGAGAGCCAATTAGGAGGTCCACTAGAGAGAGAAGGCCTGCAATATCTTCGGATTATGTAGTCTACCTTCAAGAGCATGAGTTTGATGTTGGCATGTTAGACAATGACCCCATTAATGTCAAACAAGCTATGGAAAGCTCTAACTCTCACAAGTGGACCGCTGCCATGAATGAGGAAATAAAATCAATGGCAGACAATGACGTTTGGGAAATTGTCCCATTACCAGCATGAAAGAGAACTATTGGTTGCAAATGGATATTTAAAACCAAGCGGGACTCGAAGGGTAATGTGGAGAAATATAAGGCACGTCTTGTTGTTAAAGGTTTTACTCAAAAAGAAGGCATTGATTATAAATAGACTTTCTCTCCGGTTTCACTGAAAGACTCTTTAAGAATCATATTGGCATTAGTGGCGCATTTCAATTTGGAGCTTCATCAGATGGATGTTAAAACTGCGTTTCTTAATGGTGACATTGAAGAAACAATTTATATGGTGCAACCAGAAAACTATGTATCAACAGATGCAAAGTCTATGGTGTGCAAACTTAAAAAATCCATCTATGGGCTAAAGCAGGCGTCTCGTCAGTGGTATTACAAATTTCACAGTGTGATTGTCTCATTTGGATTCGAGTCTAACATTGTGGATGAGTGTATATATCTCAAGTTCTGTGGGAGTAAATTTGTGTTTCTGGTTTTATATGTCGATGACATTTTACTTGCCAGTAACGATATAAGTATGTTGCAACAAACTAAGAACTTTCTGATGAAGAATTTTGAGATGAAAGATCTTGGTAATGCATCATTTGTCCTAGGGATAGAAATACTAAGGAATAGAACCCAAGGTATATTAGGATTATCCCAAAGGAATTATATCGATAAGGTTTTGGCAAGATATGGCATGCAGAACTGTAAACCAGGAAATACCCCTGTGGCAAAGGGAGACAAGTTCAGTCTAAACCAATGCCCGAAAAACAATTCAGAAAAGGAAGTAATGCTACAGTATCCATATGCCTCAGTCGTTGGGAGCATCATGTATGCGCAAGTATGTACGCGTCCGGATATTGCGTTCATCACTGGCATGCTAGGGAGATACTTATCAAATCCAGGTCCAGATCATTGGAAAGCTGCCAAGCGAGTCTTGAGGTACCTGAAGCGAACGAAAGACCATATACTCACGTATCGGAAATCGGAGAAGCTAGAGGTCATTGGCTATACCGACTCTGATTTTGGAGGATGTCAGGATAGCATGAAATCGACATCCGGCTACATTTACATGTTAGCCGGAGGAGCCGTTTCATGGAAGAGTGCAAAACAATCCCTTGTTGCATCTTCCACTATGGCGGTAGAATTTGTGGCATGCTATGAGGCATCAAATCACGGTGTATGGCTACAGAATTTTGTTACAAGACTCCGGGTGGTGGATTCTATTGAGAGGCCACTACAATTATTCTGTGACAACAATTCGACAGTGCTGTACGCAAACAACAACCGAAGTTCAGCGAAGTCCAAGTACATCGAAATTAAGTTCTTAGTTGTAAAGGAAAGAGTACAGAATGGTGAATTGAAAATAGAACATGTAGGAACAGACTCTATGTTAGCAGATCCTCTTACTAAGGGATTGACACCAGCTAAGTTTGAAGAGCATGTTGCTCATATGGGTGTAATATCTATTGAAGATATTCAGTTTTAGTGGGAGTCTGTTATTTTAATTTAATGTTCTATTTTTCATTGTAATTTTGGATATGTGACTTGTGACATGTAACAAGTGCCATATATATTATGAAGTTTTTTGACATTTTGTTTCTCATTTATGTTTGACCTCTAATTCAGTTAATTTATGAAATTCAGTTTTAAGATTTAAGTAGGAGACCAAGTTAGAAATAGGCATGTGAAGATCACAATTGCATGTAATTTCTATGCTACACATTCACATCATGATTTATGTCATTTAGCTGTATTAGTAATGTGATTATTGAGGGTTTAGTTGCGAATAAATGCGATGAATACCGCTTTAGTCCTTTGCTTATATAGTTGATGGACCGAATTGGTTTGGGAATATATAAGGAAGATAGTAAAGAAATGTGCGCACATAAGGAACACAATTCATAATTATAAAGTCATAACATATTGCTCAAGTGGGAGATTATTGGATTTATTGCCAACCTCGTTAGATTTAATGCCAACATTGAGCATATATGTAATCTAATTATGGATTGTTTACTGTCATATATGATTGTCAATTAAAGTGATCAAATAAGGTAATAGACAATCAATATATTCAATTTTTGATGTGGTCCACAAATGTGTAGAACAATTTAGGCAAAGA
The DNA here is from genome assembly GCA_025461045.1 of Carex parvula. Lineage (NCBI taxonomy): Eukaryota > Viridiplantae > Streptophyta > Magnoliopsida > Poales > Cyperaceae > Carex > Carex parvula. Next base: position 56,573 of record JAJGRW010000463.1, on the reverse strand, counting down.
TCAAATCATTGATGGACTGATTCTGAAATTTGCAATTAAGGAAACCGATTCTGCAGCAGCCGCACGGATTTTGATGTGATTGCATGGTTTTTGATGCAATTACACAAAATACATTTTTTAAGTTGGCATATGCCCAGAAAGTCGGTTTTGAATTAGGGTTTGGCTATATGCCGACCCCAAATCTCTATAAATAGGATTGGTCCCCAAAGCACAAGATATAACGAAAAGTTGCATAATTTTCTAGCCGTCAATCTAGTCAATTATGTGGTCTTCTCTACTTCTCCCCATTAAAGAATAGAGATGTGAGATCATTGAGAAATTGTGAACACAATCTCACAAGGGCAGTCTTGTAGCTTTGGAAGGCTTCATCCTACCACTAAGGAGGCCGCCGACGTTTCAACCTCTACATCGGCACGAAGGCTTTCTTACCGCTGTCCCACAAGTTCATCAACCGCTTTTGAGTGAAGCTTTGCTTAAATACACTAATGGAATCTGGTATTGCTTCTGCTCTCTAAGAATTGATGATTTTTGCATGATGGCCATTTTGGCATAGGTAGATCAATAGTGGCATATTGAATTGAATTGAATTGTTTATGTGACCGAATTGTTTTAGTATAATAATAAGATCCCAACAAGTTACCCATGTGTGAGCCCCTTCTTTCTTGAAAATTCCTTGCCAGTTTCTAGCCACCAGACCGAATTTGTGGGTTACCCTTTCATATATTTGTAATGTAATGCAGCATTCTGAAAACAAATGCTGAATTGATTCACACATTACACACATACTAGGCATAACCCAACCTCTTTTGCGCAGATTTTCCGCCGTTAAAATTTTCTTGTGGTATACCAGCCATCCAAAAATCTGAATTCTTGGAGACACCTTCAACTTCCAAATCCTATGCACGGTGGAAGCTACCATTGGTCTGTTCTTAAGACCTTGATAAGTTGAGCTGATAGAAAAACTTCCTGAAGCGTTCAAATTCCAGTGGACGTCATCCTGGCCAGGAGTACCAGGCGGTTGCCTTCTTATCAATGTTTGAAATGCCGCCAATTCTTTCTCAAAGTCATCCGTTGCCCCATTGTGAAACATCTCTCTAGCATCCATTAATCCCAGTTCTAGCGCATGGTGATAAGATATGTTTTGATCTAATGCCTCTTGCCTCTTGATATAACACAGGGAATTGGGAATACAGCAGCCCTTGCCCCCAGTTGTGTTTCCAAAATAGTACTGTTTTCCCGTCTCGCAGAACTCTTGTCATAGATATTGATACGGATTTTTTTTCTTCTAGTGAATACGAATATGGATAATTATGTGGTTTCAGATTTTTATCATTATTCGTATATATAATATATACACGCTTCAGAGGTCCATATGTTACTTTAGTTTGGCCTTTAAAGTTTAAATATTTAAGTTTAGATCTAATTTGGGAACTGCATCTTCTTATATTTCATTTTTTTAGAATTATAATTTCCTAGTATAATTCACTTATAATACGCTATAATTAATGAATAAATTTTGTTAGCTAATGGATAAATTTTTAACTAACAGATTTGTTATAAAAGTATTGTAATTATTTTATAAAAAACATACATATATTATGCATTATTTTTGTGAAATATATGATGATTTTATTTTCATATATATCCAAATTAAATTTCTATTTGAATATTATTCATTTAATATATATTCAATCATTACGTACGTATCTGTTTAAAAGATTAACTGATCTGCAAGTACATGTACCTGAAACTATTTGTTTTAAAAGATTAAGAGCGAATACGACTAATTTGTTATTGTCAGTCGATATCCAATTAATCCAACACCCCGGTCCTACATTATTATGTTATATATTTAATATTATTTTTGAACAAGTTATTATATATTTTTCTTTATGAGAAATACACTGAGCGTAGAGTTCACGAATGGCGCTGATGGATGCATGCAGAGTGGAAAAAACGTGCCGTGCCGTGCCGTGTCTAACACGCCGTGACTTTGGTCTCGTGCCATGCCGTGTCGTGACTAAGTTAATTTTTCACGTGCCGTGCCGTGCGGTGACCAAAATGTTAAGAGGTGGTCACGGCATGCGAATGGTCACGCCACGTGAGTCACGTTGTGCTTAAACATACCGTGACCATACGTGACTCGCGTGATCATTTAATCATAATTTATGTTAGTTTATTCAAGATTCACCATTAAATCAATATTTAATGGTCCTAATTACACGTGACTTGTGTGACTACGTGCCGTGCCGAAGTTTCAAAAAATAGACACGGCACGGGACACGCGAGTCACGACACGTAACTGACATGCGTGCCGTACCGTTCCGTGACGGAGCTGGCTCGCCGTGCCATTTTTCCCACTCTAGATGCATGTATATATATACGGACATTAATTAATAGGAATACAGGACTCAACCAACTGAACACTTGTAACAGTAATGTAAAGCCTTTATAATTATATAAAGGCTGATTGTAACACAGTATGATTTGCAATAGAAAACATTTCATTCAACAATATTTCTCTAAATTCTTTAGACATTAAAGTAGGATTGAAGTTTTTTCAATACAGCTTAGTGTGAAATTTAAATTTTGAACTCACGAATTTCCACAAAATAATAATGGTTTGTCATAAAAGAATATATACTAGTTATTAATTTTTATTATTTAGTTCAATGGATTAGTTTGCTGTGCAGAGATATATATGTTTGTATGCACTGAATCATCCGATGTTTGTGAGTTATATATGACGGGAAGCTAGAAACCAAATTTTTTTTTTCTTAATTTTTTTTAGGGTTTATATATCAGAAAAAAAATTATTATGTTTGGGTATGAGTTGAAATTAATGAAAACGAAAATAAATTCATTTGATTAGTTTTGAACGATAGTCTTCTAATTGCATGCATGGCAGCATATTCAACTTATACGGCTTGGATCGGGTCAATCTGACCCGACTGGTTTTTTTATCAGATCAAACTACAGTCAAACTGCCAATTACAATTTTTTTTTTTAGAGAAAAAAATATGGATCTTGGTCGTATTTGATAACTGACCAATTATGTTCATTTGATTCATATATATTTGCACCTTGTCGAACTAGATTCATTGCCAACTCTATCGTTTATTGAGATTGCACTACATATCTATTATCATTGAGAGTAAAAATATAATATCCAGAATTCCGATATATATCGTAAGCACCAGAAATTTTATATAACAAATTAAAACATGCCAACTAGCTAGGAAAGGAGAAATATTACACTGCAAAAGATATATTGGAGGAGCAGAGATCGATAATGAGATATAACCACAAAAAATCTTTTTAATTTGTACTCTATGAAAACAGAAGCGTACATGTACAACTATATTGATAGTGATGAGTCCGACTAGTATAACATCAATGCTATTTCAGCCTATATAACACCAACTCTAAAACCTATCGAATCGACTTCAAACGGTGAATCCAAACCGTTCAAACCGATCTATTTCATTAGTTATGCATTTACATGCAAAATTTGTAATTTTTTGAATTTATTTAGTATCAAGTCAAGCGGTCAAATGTGTGAGTTTTTAAGTTAATTTTAATGCATTGCTTTTTAAATATTTTTGACCGCTTGATTTGATACTAAAATAACTAGAAAATATAATTTTTTTGTATGTAAACGCATCACTCATAAAGTAAATAGATTTGAACGATTTGAATTATTCATTTGAAGTCTATTTAATTAATTTTGTAGTTGATGTAATATGACACCGATGTCATACTAGCCAGACTCGATAGTGATCAGATGATTTTTTGACAGGTGAAAACATTACAATGAGAAAGGAAGATATCGAATATCAAATGTCAAATGTCAAATATCGGACCAGACGTCTCATTAGTCATTACCAGTGACCCCAAGGCAAAGGAACACTGAAAATGAATGGGCTAGCTCCGTAGATTGCACAATCTAATAAATGAGAAAAAAAAAATTCTAGTAAAATGGGTGCAAATAATTATAAATTGTGAAATGGGGCAGTAGTAATCACTTTGACCGGTTTGTAACTAAATTAATGGTAGTTCTATATATATACCCCCAAAATATCAAAATTACGTATTTTCCCCTCTAAAATTCATAATATCATAGTTACCTTCTAAATTTCAAAAACCTACAAAATTACCCAATTTATTGCCTTTTCTATTAAAAAAATGTTTAATTGGTCGATTTGAGAGTGCAAATGATTCTTTTTCTACTTTGTTAAAAAATGAATTATTTGTCCTCACAATTAGCTAAATTAGAAGACCAAACATTTCTCTTAAACATACTACATTTTTTTTAATAAAGGGTAAAATGAGCTCTTTATAATTTAAGGCAAGCAATTCGATAAATTTATGAGTTTTTGGAACTTGAGAAGGAAAAATATGATATTACGAATTTTAGAGGTATAAATATGCAATTTTGAAGTTTTTGAAGGGTATACGTGAAATTCACCCTTAATATATATAATTGACCGGTCAATTTTAGGAATTTTTATTTTAGCGGGCCTTGCAATCCGGATTAAATGATAACGATTGTTCATCTGCTCCTAACGATAAAAATGGGCTTTTCAAGTTGTGTATACTCTGCAACGGGCTTAATTTCTTTAGTGGGCTTAGTCTGATGGTTCGGAATTTGTACTTAATAAGAACAAAAATTGGGCCTATTTGTAAAATTCAGTAGGCTAAATTGAATCGGTTCATTTATTTTAGTTAAACCGTAAAGAGGTTTTGAAGTAACAATAAAATGGTATTTATTTTTCTTGAATGACCGTACTACGGTGATTTAATAAAAATAAAGAAGCATATTATGCACATATAATTGTATAAAAAAGCCCTTTTGAGAAATAATCAGCATTGATTAACTGCTATCATGTATATATGGTTTTAATATATATTGGCTAGAAGGAAGACAAAAATAATAAAATGAAATAGAGAACTCATCCCGTGCATGTTAATACACGCTGTAATTTTTTTTTTTTTTTTTAAAAAGCTTGACAGCAAGAGTTCTTTCTTTCTTAAATGTGTTATTCTCCATTTGAGAGATTACAAATTTGAAATCTAGTACTAATTACCCAAGAAAGAAATGCATAGCATACCGTGAAAGCGGCTACTTATCGAGAACAGCAAGGCAGCATTAAATTTTGAATAATATCCGTACTTTTGTTTTATTGATTGATTTGGTTTCATTGTAATAAATCATTCCATGCTACAATTCTAGTATGAAAATAAAAGGTCCATATATATTCCCATGTCAATTGTGAAGTGGCTATATATATATCTATCAATTTGACTTTTAGAAAAGGAGCTCACGTTATTAGACTTTTTTCTTACCATGATTAAAGTTCAAAAATGGTAAAACAATACTAACCATGAGAAAGCATGCATCGTACAAGGTGAATTGGCTTTATATATATATCAAGATAGATCACTTTGCAATTTTATATATATCATGTTTAGTTTTTTTTCTCAGCATTTCTTATTTGTATAATATCATTTCGTGCTATATATATATTTCTAGGTATGAAAGGTCCTTTGTCCCATCATATGGGATCTACAGGAGACAATCCAACAAAATTTTCAAAAGAGGTTGGTTATGTATCTCATTTCTGAACTTAGACAACTTTTAAGGTAGGAGAAACGTCTTTCAGAAATACAATTTGAATGGTCAGGTTCTGTGTAAGGTACTAACTTTCCCAATATGGTCTCATGTAGCATCACTGCTCCTACAACAACATCCACAAAAAAAAAAAAATGAAACATCTAAAAGATATATATCTCAATATATAATGGAAGAATAGAAAAATGGGCTACTTAATTTTGCTGCTGAAAAACAAAATGAGAATTTACATTTCGTTTGACAGCTTAAGTCTATGATTTAATTAATCCTGGAGGAGAGAAATTGAATAAAATAATTATGTCTATAATAGTAGACCTGACAGATTAAATGTGAAGTTAATTCTTTCTCAAAAGATGATTTAACTTACTTTGTTGTAACTCCTTATTACTCCTCCTGTTTTATAATTTGTTTCACCATCTTAAGCATATATATTAGAATAAAAGTTCTACCCACCATGTATTATTCCACAACAAAGCATGACTATATATATAGCCGTTATTGCTGCAGTAAAGAGATATGAGGAAAGTACTACAATATGGTGGCTTGCTTAAATTGAAACATATATCTTTAGTGCACCATCATCTAAAGTTGAAAAGTAAAAGTGAATAAATAAACAAAGAGATATATGAAAGAGAGAATGGGGAATGATTCTGCCGACAAGTGTACGATGCATTAATAAATTTAAAATATATTCCAACTCTAGAAACATATATGCATGTCAATTGCTTATTTCATGAGCATGACATGACTATCAATACATGGCAAAATAGAAGCCACTGAACATGGACATTACTACTTAGTTCTAGTGGAATTTTTACTTTTTCTAGCTAGAGCAAGCATGCATCCCCCTCCATGACTTCATGACATTACGTGGACCTGAAGGTAAAGTTGCAAATTAATATGATAGACTGCCTCTTGTCTCCATATTTGTACATGTCTGTCGTCTAATCTGCTGCTTTAAATTTCCACAAAAATGAAAAGTACATACAACTAGTTTATCATTTCGAAAACAGGAGATAACATTAGGTTTTAATTACTGTGTAAATAACTTTTTTATCAATGCAAAATTGTAAGATGGCAACTTGCCACCTTACCATAAAAAAAACATTAGGTTTTTACAATTGTTGTCGCCACTTGCCGCCAACCTTAAAAAAAAAAAC
>JAJGRW010000463.1:0-45281 GCA_025461045.1 Carex parvula | reverse complement strand
AGGTAACATCTAGAGGTAGAATGTGACTATAAAAAACCCAAAATCAAATTGATGAAGATGACATAATAGGAGAGATATCAAAAATCAATTGATCAATGTGACTATAACTAATTTTTCAGGTCATGTTTGTTGTGGATTAATGGTGGAGTAAACCCTCACTGCAATTTTAGGAGTCAAACGAGAAATAAATTTGGAGTAAATGCAGTAACATTTGAGTGAATCCGGAGTTGTGGATTAGTAGGGAGTAAACCCCCTACTGCATCTTTAAGAGTCAAACGAAAATAAATTTGAAGGAGTAAAATGCAGTAACATTTGAGTTAATCCGGAGTAAGTTACTCCACCTCTCTAGGTGGAGTAATTTACTTCACTTATGAGTTCCGTGTTCAGAGTAACATCATATTCTAATTTTCTCTTTTTCCATGAACTTACTCCCCAAACTCCAACCAACATGATTATTTTAATCTGCCTTACTAGGAGTAAGAAATTTAATCCGGAATAATTTTACTCCACAACCAACATGACCTCTGAAGGTATCAAAGATATTATAATCATGATATATACGCTTATGAGAATTGGAGGAACTATGTTGTTTTTGTAATATTTTCTGTAGTAGAATACTACAACTTATTTTCTTTATTTTTATCATTTTACTATTTGTCACAATTAATGAAGACGACAATTGTCGGCTAAATGAAAATAAATTTTAGTTATCCGATTAATACCATACGTAGATCTCAATGCAAATCAAATAGTTGCAGAAAATTGTTGGAAACAAGCAATGAGAAGTTCGGATGCTTTGATTATAAATTGTCTACCGTATGACAAGTTCGGATGCTTTAATTGTTGCCAAATAAGTTCTGTCACCTTTCATAAACGGTTAATCATTTTCATTCATTGTTCATTTACAAACAGTGTTTTGGCTGAGGTCTTGCCAAGATATTAGTGTCACTTGACATAAATTTTCTGATATTATTCTTTATGCTAATTAATTATCTTCTTTACACAGAGCTGCTTTCTTGCTAGTGTTCAGTGCATTCTGCTGGACCATATGGAATATAGAAAGATCTATGCTTTAAGAAAGGTAAGAAAAAGACTGTAAAACAAATTATATTACTTATACTTTCCCTTGTGCAATATTGGACAAGAGCTGTCAAGCCTCAAGTGCAAGAGTGCACTGCCCTACGACCACCTGATGTGCTAGATGATATCCTCTTAGACAGTTGGCACCCGGATGACTACTTGATGACCAATGGCGTAGAGGGGAAGACATCTACTGGATGATTTCACACAACAGTAGCTTCATCAACAACTGCAACTTGACAATTTTTGTTAGCAGTGATAAATACCTCAGTCCCTATGTGTGGCTTAAGAACTTCTTTTTAGCTTTTGTTATGTTGTGTCCAGCTTTTAAGCTGATGTTGTTTTGGGTTAACTTCGGTTTAGGGCTAGGCAAAATTGCTTAAACTCCTCATAACTCGCTCAGTTATATCTCACTTTAACTCGCTCATTTACAACTCGAGTCAGTTCCAACTCAAGTTGGTTAACTCGTTTAATAAATGAGCTGAGTTTGAGCTTACCCCAACTCGCTCATTTATAACTCGAGTTACATAGCATTGGTCACAATAAATTTCAGAAATTGTTTTTGTTAAATTGTTGGTGCTTATGTACTAAGTTGGTGCTTATGTATGAAAAATTGTTGGTGCTTATGTACTAAGTTGCTGTATGAAAAATTGTTGGTGCTTATGTACTATTGCTGTATGAAAAATTACTAGATACTGATAAATTCTTTTACTAATAGTATATAATTAACTGGTTAAACGAGTTGTGAGCCAACTCGAGTTGATGACGAGCTGAGTTCGAGTTGGCTCTACAACTCATTATTACCATCCCAACTCGAGTTGACTCGCTCATTTATTTAATGAGCTGAGTTCGAATTAGAGGTAACTCGCTCAAACTCGTCTCATTTACAGCCCTATTTCGGTTGCTTTCTAATGATTTGAACATGCTGTTGGTGTAAGTTAAATATTTTCTTTAATGAAAATGGGCTTAAATCTTTTTATCAAAAAAAATTGTTGCCAAATACGAATGATAATCATGCGAAGAAATTTAATTTATCTGAATATTTATAAGAACGAATTTTGGACTTGATAACTTTAAACGGTCTCTAAATCGAAATTGTTTGTGTAAATTTTAACACATATTACAGACAGCTTATATCTGATTTTAGATAATAAAAAAATTCCAAAACCTCTTTACAAAACCCTCTTTCAAACGGAGAAGCAAACGAGCTCTGCCACGTAAGAAAACAGGACTTGTTAGTTGTTACTCGAATAATCGATTGCTTTCAGAAAAGAAAAAGGAAAAATAAAATGTAATTATGTAAGCACAAGGACACTGTGTTCGCCGCTTGTTTCATCGCAGCACTGGCAACTGACAGGGAACGCCATGTTGTCGCTTTCCACCCTTTTTACGCTCCAGAAGAAGCCAATAAACCGCCTCACACGTGTCAGTTTCTCCTTTAACCCTCGTGATGCTCGCCTTATCCCATAACTATTCACTCATCATTGTTTTTCTCACCGGCAGTTGAAGAGAAATGGATGATATCATAAAAAAAGAGCATCATCGTTCCCTACAGCCAGATCCCAACACAAGAGCTTTGTTCTACAACTATTATAACGTGTCGTATACTTACAGTTGTCCAAAATGGATGAGACTACCTTTTTTTTATCAAAACAATTCAAATAAGTTCTCCACCACATGTAAACAAAGGAGAGCGAGTCATTTCATTTGTCTTTTAGTTATCACGTAAAAATTCAAATTAATTAGTTACCACTTTAAATTTCGAAATTCAAAAACTATCGCTATCGCATTCTGCGTATGATTTTTTTTAGTGCGCCAACTATACCTGCGCATCAATTTTTTTTATTTTTTAAGTTTTGTTCTGGTTGTGTTTAAAATTTTGGACTAAGATATTTTTATGTTTATTATGTTTGTTTATTGTTTGGAATTATATGTTTGTATCAAATTAGATAGAGAAATCGTAGAAAATAAAATGTACTTAACAAATAAAATTTTGTATTAAGTTTGAACTAAAAATTACTACAACAAATTATACGCACAATTTGAACAATGTTTTATACTAAGTTAGTGCGCAAATTACTACAAATTATACGCACAATCTGATGAACGTTTTATACTACAAATTATACACAAAACAGAACTAAAATAAAATAAAATAAAATAATAATAATAATAATAATAATAATAATAATAATAATAATAATAATAATAATAATAATAATTTGGTGTGTAAACCAGCTGGTACACCACACAAAAAAATTTCCATGCGCGAACTGGACTTGAGTGGGTGGTATTTTTTTCAAATTTGAAGTTTAGAGTGGTCACTAATTAAATTTGAAATTTTACCGTGGTACTAAAAAATTTTGGTTTCATTTGTGTATGCTTTACATAAATTAAGATTTTGAACTTAGCTTGGAAAAATATCATTAACGAAAAATGTCAAAATAAAAAATGATACGAGCTCTATATAATAAATTTATATTGAGTAATCTTCAAGCAAAAAATATTTTATTTCCCAAACGTTAAAGACATATAATGATAAACCTCATGTTTCATTAGGTGCAGAATAATTCTACACGTGGTATAAATTTAATATAAACAGAGTTGGCACTCGTTACTTGTATGGTGGTCGTGTAGCGCGTAGACTTGCCATGCAAAATAAAAAGGCGGAGCTTTGAACGTCAAATAGTAATGTTGCGAAAAAATAAAAACGATGACTCATCGGGTACTTGTTACTGTTATCGGGTACTGTATTTGGCGGCGGGATTGTCTGGTCGGTCCAACATTATTGTCGGAATCCGATGACTCATCTAAGAGCATTTCATTCCCGCTCTCCAAACTGTCATCATCAATTGCATCCACAGATACATATGAATAATCAGGGACCGGTACAGGTCTACGGACCCGAACAGTTTTGGGTCGAGTTATGGATTCAGGGTACCGAATGGTACTGGGTCGGGATCGAGATTCAGGGATCTAACTGGGTACAAGGGCCTGACTGTTCAGATTCAATTGGAATTTTAAAACCGAATAGTTTGGTTCCAACTCTACATACAACTCCAAAACCGATACCCTTTGTGGGAAAGATGCCACAATTCCTAAAATCATTTTGATGGAATTTTAAAATCGAATGGTCTGGTTCCAACTCTACATACAACTCCAAAACAGGTACCCTTTGTGGGAAAGATGCCACAATTTCTAAAATCATTTCGAACGATGCCTGGTTTGTACCGGTACTAATTAGTAGTCACGTTAGTCATCGGTAGACATATTAAACCTGGCTTGAATTTTTAGATTTGCTTCACTAATAGTATACCCAACCAGTTTATAAATCTTATTCTGGAGATAATCAAAGTTATAGTTTACGGTTAGCGGTAATGAGTATTTAGGCCGAGAACCATAAAAGATTCTGTCATCATTATATTGAATTTCCCCTCCAACCAAAATTTTCACACAGATCATTTTTTGTTTTAATTGGTCTGGATAACAAACTACAATTTAAAAAGTAATAACCCTATAAGTACAACATAAATTGAAGAATTAAATAATTTAAAATTAAAATAAATAAAAAACTTACAAAAATTCACTTCTCGAATCTGATTTTCTTTATTTTTTTCTTCTTCCCCTCTTCTTTTTTCCTCCTCTTTTGTTTTTTCTTTACTCTCTTCACTGAGTCCGAGTGTGTTCTGAGTGTTCTGTGCGTTATATAGCCAAATTGGTCCGAAATTGGAAAAACAAAAAAAATTCTAGATCTCAAACTGCAATTTTCATTCACGGTTCTAGAACCGTGAATTAAATTTCTAGTTCCAGGCTCCGGAATCGCAAATTTAATCTCTGGTTTTAGAAACCGAAATTTTTTTCTCTGATTTTAAAGAGGCTGGATCCGGGAAAAAAATTGTGGAAAGGAGGCTTAAAACCGAAAATAAAGTTTGCGGTTTGGTCACTTTTGAAAATCCGGTAAAAAGGGATATAGATTGTGAAATTATTTAATTATTGGAATATTAATAAAAATTTCGGTAAATTTACGGAGAAATGAAACAGAGAACAGAACAAGTTCTGCCCAAGCGTGGAAAATTTGTTCCCCTCGATGATCAAATTGGAGTTTGATGAATAAAATTTAATATTCTCGTTCATAAAATATCACGAATAGAGGGGATAATTGGATGAATCGGGTCGAGTCGTATTAGTTTGACTTAAAAAAATTTCGGGTCACATATTTGTCAAGTTTTGATCGTCTAATTTTGGAACATGTTTGGATTTCAGAATCAGATTCAGGTCAAATCGGATCAAGTTTCAGATGGTCCAACCTTAGATCATGTTCGAACCTCGGGTCGAATCAGATTCAAATTTGTTTGACTAAATCCAGACAGAATCAAATTTAAATTAAATTAAATTGGATGGATATTTCATATCAAGTTAGATTTTGCCACCTCTAATGAAATTATAAATACCAAATTCCAAACAAAATGAACAAAATTATTGGAAGAGAAAAGGAACATCTCCACAAATTGACCCAAATATTATAGGGAATGAAGGAGTCTTTGATTCATATAACACTTGTTGCACCAGAAAATACTCTGTTGTATTATGACCTAGGTTGGGGTTTTGTAATTTATTTAGACTCCTTTTTTTTTTCAAAACATTTTCAACGATGTGGACCAATTAATTATTTTATACACATATGACATACGTATACAATATTACTTTAAAGAACAATTTTAAAAACCATTTTTTTAAGGATTATTAATATTATCAAGTCATGAATACGTTGGTAATAGCTTCTAACTGGCTACTATAACATTAGTGTCATTTCAGCCTATATAACACCAATTCCAAAACCTATCAAATCGACTTCAAACGGTGAATCCAAACTGTTCAAACCGATCTACTTCATTAGTTGGGCGTTTACAAGCAAAATTTATAATTTTTCAAATTTATTTAGTATCAAGTCAAGTGGTCAAATGTGTGAGTTTTTAAGTTACTTTTAATACATTTATTTTTTAATTTTTTTTACCGTTTGATTTGATACTAAAATAACTCGAAAATATACAAAATTTGCATGTAAATGCATCACTCATAAAGTAAATCGGTTTGAACGGTTTAAATTAGTCATTTAAAATCTATTTAATCAACTTTAAAATTAGTATCACATGACACCAATATCATACTAGCCGGACTCGCTTCTAACTCTTAATATAAACATTGTCCGACTATTTTTATTCTTATGTCATCGTTATGAAGTGATTATTTGAGATGTTGTCGGCTAGTGGCTACTTCGTTAACTTTCCTTTTTGAAAGAAAAGTACAAGCTAAAAGAAAATAAGCTGACAGCTGGCAGGGGCATACCTACATTTGTTCATACTTCATAGGTGCTAATCATTCTTATAATTTTAAAATTTTAATTATATAAATTGTAATTTAATTTTTTTTTTTGGCTCTAACCACTGAATAGTAAACATTTGATGTTTTATGAAAAAAAGGGAAGTATTTCATCAAATATGTCAAATAATAATAATATTTTATTATTACTGTGACCTAATAAATTGCTAAATATATTTACGTGGTTTTGAAAGGTTACATAGTATCCTATTTTGCATAATTAAATGTGATATGAAGATATGTGGATATGCTGGATGCGGTCCGGCCATTTTTAGAATACAACAACTTCCAACGTATTAAAAAAGTTTAGCACGTAAAAGTGCAAAAGATTTCAAAATTCAAACCGGCAAATTACGTTTTCTGGAGTTCACCGTCGAAAGGTGAAAGCATATCAAAGAAAAGTGATGCTAAAAGAAGAAAAGAAAGAAATATAAACAAAAGACAAAAGAGACGCACAACCAGAGGCTGCTGGTGCTGGTGCTGGACTGGTTGGGAGTCTCCGTACCCAGATAAAGGTCTAACACAGTAACAGGCTACGGATAGTGATCCAATAACCCAACAAGCTATACATGGACCTGGTCTGAATATGAAATTCTATTCGGTCCCACATGTCAACGGTATGGTATACTGTAAGCTTGTTTCTTATCGACAAGTGGTACTGTTTGATACGGACTAAGGAAACAGGAACGACATCAGAATGTCAAGCGGGACCCATAGATCCGAAATGGTCCCCATTATTTTCCTCTCGGGTCCTTATTAATTTATTTCGTAGACTTGTAGCAGCAGCAGTTAGATGAAATCATGAAATAAACCAATCACCAAATAGCAAATACGCAAACTGAGGAACAACATAATCTCACCTGGCATTGGAACTGGTTCATATCATAACTCGAACTCGCCATTCGTAACTTCCATTATTTATCGTTTAGACTCGTTCTGATACCCCGGTTAACATACATTCCACTGCATCACTGTCCCCACAAAGAAAAAGGTAACACTTGGGACCCATTTTCAGTGATTCGGTGCATGTTTCGACTTTTCTCACTATCTTTTCTCTACCAAATTACACGTCTCCTACCCCTTCTCCTTCTCTGACTCTTTTCTCCGATCATCTCTCTCCTCTCTCTCACTCTTTTATAACTTACAATTAGACAACAAAAACAACACATCTTTGCTTAACAACACAAACATCTCAACAAACAGTGAAGAGCAAGTAGTATTGTTTGTTTTTTACTTGTAGTTTGCATTTTGTAAAATTGCGTGAGCCAAAAAGAGATCCCGCGGCAGTCCGGTCGATCTCTCCGACGATCATGGCAGTGGTCGAGAGCAACTCCATGGCGGGGATGAGGAACGGTGAAGGCGTTGTGGAGGAGCGAGAAGAGGGGCTGAAGAGGGAGATCAGAGATCTGCAGGAGCTGTTGTCTAAGCTCAATCCGATGGCAGAGGAGTTCGTGCCGCCATCCCTCTCCGCCGGGATGTATGGCGGTGGCAGCGGTGTCGGCGCTAGCGACGGAGGGCAAGCGTTAGGGTTTTATCAGAACGGGTTCTTTATGGAGAATGGAGGTGCGCTAGGTTTTGGAGCTGGGGGCGGTGCTAGGAGGGTTAGTATCTCTCTCTCCCTCTCTCTCTGAATTGTTGAAAAATAGTTTTACTTGATGATTTTCTTGAAGGAGATACATGAAGAAACTTGCCCAGAAAAAAAGAACAGATAGTACCAGTTCTGTTATTGTTGGTTTTTATCAGCATTTATGTGATTTGGGTGAGAAAAAAATATGGATCTTAAGGGAGCCAGAGCTGGTTTTACTTTAGTGATGTTCGTATTGCCATAATCATGGTTTTCTTCGAGGCTAAATTTTCAGCTATCCTCTGTGAAAGGCAAAAAAATATATAGGAGAGCAAATAAGCACTGTTCCAGTGACCGTTAATTTTTCTCTGATTCTGTGTTCCTATAAATTTATTTTATTAATGTTTTTGGCTTGAAGAAGAACGGATTTGCTCAAGGGAGAAGGCGCATGAACACTCGAACTAGCATGGCACAGAGAGAAGATATCATTCGCAGAACTGTTTATGTCTCTGATATTGACCATCAGGTGAGCATTTTGCAATTGTTATATTTGGGGTTTCTTTGTTTTCTGTTTCGATGTTTGTACCAAAATGACTAGGAATACTTAGCTTGTCCCTCGTATTTACCCTAAAAAATGGGAAAACAAATATCTATTTAGACCTTATCTGTTTTTGCCTGCGTTCGTTTTCTGTTATGACGTTACGTTTCCTTTTTTGGCAAGTTTTCTTTTTGATGCCAAGAATCCTAGATACGCTTTAGTTTACCGTTATATTTGCTAATATTATAACATTATGAATTATGTGGACGTGAGCTATGAGATCGTTTGGATTTTCTTCCTTGAAGGTGCTTTTGATAAAAAAATATCTTAAAACGATATTCCTACACTAATAGGTTTGCTTTCCTTATCACTGCGTGTAGTCTTACTGTATTTAATCGGTTTCTTTTCTCGTACACGTAAATTTATACTTAACTTTCTTTAGCATAGTAAAAAATGAGTATGATTTTTCTCTACTTTTTTATTTTTGGAGTATCAGGGCATACTATCTTTAGCAGCATGATTTTAATTCATTGTTTTAAATATAGGGCTGGTGAGCTATAGTGCCCCGCCCATCTCCTCCCCCCACCATTCAACGGCTATAAAAGCTATAGAGAAATTATATAATTGTTTGTTTTGGAGCTACTGTTGTGGTGGATATCTGAAATAGTGGGCTGCCATAATTTTTTGGAAAATATGGGACTTAATTATTTTGCACTTCATATTCCTCATTGATACCTAGTAAAAGTGACGGGCAATTAGCAGGCTGCATTTAGTTTCTCTTGTAATTAGAATTAATTCACGCCATAGATCTGTATTGCATCTAAAGGCTGAGATTATGTGGCATTTGGTGGCACTATATTTCTGTGGCCGTGGAACACGCGGCCCCCCCCCCCCCCCCCCCCACAAACTATGTTCACAATCTCAGCCTACTGATTCAATTTAGATGCAATCCAGATTTGTGATGTGGATTAACTTCGCGGCCAGAAAAAAATAAATGATGCCTGACCGTAATCTACCTGATACAATTAAGAAAGGAAAGTCTAACTCCTTGCTGGCAGCTCACAATGTATATCTTTTGATACCTTTATCACAGCGATAAGTCAAAATAATTAAATTTGAAATTTTTCAACAATCTCTATTACATTTGTAGTAAAGAACATCAATTATCTAAATACCTTTTTAGTCTAAAATTAGTTAGTAAAAAGGATACTGGAAACCTTAGATAAAAACATTAGGGTAAATTTCGCTGGAGGTCACTAAACTTTATCCGTTGTTACGAATTGGTCACTCAAGTTTGATTTTGTCCCTCTATAGCCATTGAACTTTTCATTTGTTCTAATCAAGTCACTTGTTACTTTTTCCATCCAAAATGCTAACAAAATATAAGGTGACTTAGATATGGATGAGCATACTACGTTAGTATTTTGGATGGAAAAAGTAACGGAGTGACTTGATTGGAAAAAATGAAAAGCTCAATGGCTATAGAGGGACAAATCAAACTTGAGTGACCAATTCGTGACAATAGACAAAGTTTAGTGACCTCCGATGAAATTTACCCAAAAAATTAGCATAGAAGTAAAAAATAACTAAAAATATTTGGAAATAAAAAAGGCATCAAAATTGATATTGGTTCAGAGACCTCTTAAAGAACATGAGTTTCCACATTTTAACCCTCATCCATGGTATCGGTAATTGTGGGAGTGAAAGAGGATGCAGTTACAATAGTTCTTTTCGTTTCATCTTTTCTCTATAGCTGTCCTCCATTGTTTGTTTAATAACTTCTAAATACTTTATATTCCTCATTGATACCTAGTAAAAGTGACGGGCAATTAGCGGGCTGCATTTAGTTTCTTTGTAATTAGAATTAATTCATGCCATAGATCTGTATTGGCATCTAAAGGCTGAGATTATGTGGCATTTGGTGGCACTATATTTCTGTGGCCGAGGAACCCCCCCTTAAACAAACTATGTTCCCATTAGGCTGAAGAAAATGAATATAATTAATTAGCGTAATCCTTCTCTATCCCTAATACCTCTCTGGCTCCTACTCCACTCCCTCTTTTATTCCCTCTCGTTCCCAATTAAACTGAATGCCTATCCCTGAGATCTCAACTTTTGAGTTGATACGTGTACGGGCCAGATTTAAACAGGGTCTATTTAGATGCAGGGGGTGTCTGTTAATAGGAAATAGGTTGCTTCAAGATTCGTGCTAAACGGTTCAGATTTTTACACGTATCAACTCAAAAGTTGAGATATCTCGGGGGATGCGGATTCAATTAAACTAGGCACTGACAAAAAAACACTATATAATACAATATTAATAATTGAATGTAAATGTAAATAACCAATCTTTTTCTTGACCTTAACCTCATAAACTGTCAGTTGTTTTCATATGACGAATGAACTTTTGAAAATGATCTGCTTTACGAGTGCTGTTTATTCAAGTAAATTTGTAAATTCTTTTTGTTTTTTTTCATTTTTTAGATTAGAGGTAAAAGATGTTGAAAAATGAATGTAAAAAAAATAAGCTTTTTACCTTTCAATGTTTAGCACCTTCATCATGTAGAAGACAAACCTAAGATCTTTAGTTATGACTTTATAATTGTACCAAAATATAGCCATGACATTGTTATGTATATTATGTAATATGAGTTGTTTTAAGACTTGTGATATTATGTTGTTTTTATATAAACTGCTGTGTAAGAGAGCTTCTGTTACAACCCGCTATTTAATACATTTTTTTAGTAAAATTTTAATTTTATCAGGTATGATCTGGGGAGGTTTTTATTTATCATGTTGTGTACACTAGCTTTGAATTATCTTTTGTATTTTTGTTTATTACACCTGCTATGGAGTTCTAACACTCCATTTCATACCAACCTTTCTGATGATATTTGCATAGTGATGTACTGATGTACTAGGTAGATTAATAGATCAGCACTTTCCTTTTTATTAAAGTTGATTGGTAATTTGGTCTGGTTTTGTGATAGAATTCAAAAACGTCAAGTGACGTCAAATTTTACCACAATCAATGTCTATTATTGTTGATATGAAGTTAAATTGATTATTTTTCGTCTCTTGTAGGTCACAGAGGAGCAGCTGGCAGCTTTATTTATCAACTGTGGGCAGGTCAGTCTATTTCCTTTTCTCAGTTGGATTATTTCTTTAGTCTACTGTTCATTTTTGTGTGTAACTAATTTGTTTCCTCTGTGGAAGGTTGTGGATTGTCGCATGTGTGGGGACCCTAATTCCGTCCTTCGATTCGCTTTCATAGAGTTCACTGATGAGGGTAATTTTGTGACTTCACTCCAAATACTTCTGAGTTTCTGGAGAAATTATAGATACTTGTACTCTACAGTAAAGTAATTTCTCATGTTTTGTTTCATCAATAGAGGGAGCAAGGGCTGCACTTAGTTTATCTGGCACGGTGCTTGGTTACTACCCGGTTCGGGTTCTTCCTTCTAAGACTGCAATTGCACCTGTTAACCCGACTTTTCTGCCTAGGGTTAGTCTTCTGTTATTTACATATTTTTTAATACATTTTAACCTATTCTATATTTGATCCATTCTGTTTGGATGTGTGCATGTCGGATCTGGAATTGGTGTGTATTAGCCAGGTGGGCAAGTCTTAGTAGTTTTCAAATTTTTTGCAAGTCAAATGTACTAATGGTGGTTTCCTTTTTGCGTATTTAGTCTGAAGATGAGCGTGAAATGTGTGCAAGGACAGTGTACTGTGCCAATATTGACAAAAAGGTATATTTTATAGACAATGTCTTCTTTTCTTACCTTTTGATAGTCAATAAATAGGCACTGTACTAGAACAGTTCTCACCAGATGTATTAGTCACTATAAATCACACAAGTTATTGCATTCCAAACTGTTATGTTTTCTTTTTTCTATTTGTTTTGTTTTATTTTTTGTGCTTTGCAACCCCATCCAACTTGTTAGTACAAACTCATATGGTACTACTGCTGCACCAGATCGGCTGCTAGAGTAATCCTTATAGTTAGAACGAGAAAACACTTGCAATGCAATATGTGCTGTTTTAATAAGTAGCATAATGCAGTGTTTGCTTGTTATTCTTTGTTTTGTGGTTCAGGTTTCTCAGGCTGATGTGAAGCTCTTCTTCGAGTCCATATGTGGAGAGGTTCTCTTTTTTCTCTGGCTAGATCTTACTCTTATTAAACCATGAATAAGTTTTTTATGCACCTGTAAACCTTGTTTCTGACCAACTTTTATTCAGGTTTACCGTCTGAGGTTGCTTGGGGATTACCACCATTCGACTCGAATTGCCTTTGTCGAGTTTATTAGAGTTAGTTCTTTTACATTTCTCATCTCTGGCTTAAAAAATATAACATGTTTAAATATGCTTACCACGGTCATACTAAGGATGAGCTGATATAATTTGGGAGGATTACCCCACCCCTGCTCAAGGGGATATAGATAGTTGTATAATGCATGAATCTTAGGCACAAGTATTGGGACTTTTTTAAATCCTTTGACCGAGATCTGTGACCATCTGTTGATCTTTGTATCATCCCTTAATTCTACCACTCAATATCCATAGATATGTCTTTTGACTTGCAATTTCTATACCATTGTTGCGGATAAAAATTGACTCATCTTGTTAAGTTCAAGACCATCTAATTCTCTGCACCCCTATATCTCTCTTGCTTGGCACTTATTGACTACCAAATTTCTTCTTGCCTGCCCTTTTTTCTTTACAAGTGAAGAATCTTTTGTAAACACCCAAGAAAAAATAAACAATTTGGTCTTTGTGCTGCATCAATACAGCTAACCTTGTTTTGCTTTCATAATTGGTTGAAAGGTATTTTGTATTCAGACATAAACTGTGATTTCTAAATAATACAATGATTTTACTGAGAACTGGACCTACATTATATATACTTCTCTCCCAAAGTTTTTCATTAGGATCTTTCTGATTACAAATTGTATTCTGATATCATTTTAAAGCAGATAGGAAAAAAAATCTTGTCACTTTATTTTAGAGAACATATACTGCTATAATTCACAGGTAAAACAGGATCATCTAAATGTAATTTATCTTTTTCTCTGAGCACCTTTCCTGGCTCGGCCAGGAGTTGAACTATTAATTTTAAGTGTTGCTGTTCTTTGCATTAAGTCTCCTGTACTTGGTATTGTTTTTGATGAAAATTTGTTCAAATAACTCGAGTGAGGCTATGTTAATATTGCATATTACAGAGCGTCCCGTGCTATGGAGTCATATCTTCATTTTCAAAGTCCAAATAATTGAACTGAACCACTCAACATAATATCCATATACAAATGTACTTGCAGATCAAAATTTATATTTCTTAGAATTTTTTATTTTTTAGATAGGTGGAAAATCACTTGATTTAAAAATTCTGGACCCATTCAAAAGTAGTGATTTTTTATCTATCTAGAAAATAGTAAAAAAAATAAAAAAATGTAAATTTTGTTTGAAGGTTCGGATCAACTGTTTGAACTTTGAAAATAGAGATATGGATCCATAGCACGTGTTGATCCGTAATATGCATATTACCATAGTCTCGCTCACTCTTCTTTTACTGTGAAAAGAATATGCATGAAATCAGTGCAGTTTTGTTATATCATTAACTTAATCCTCTAATAATGTTGTTTTTTGTTTTCATTTTTTATTTTCAGGCTGAGAGTGCAACTGCGGCTCTCAATTGTAGTGGTGCCATCCTTGGAACCTTGCCAATCAGGTAAATTGTTTTACTGTTGTTTTTAAGGTCTTTTTCTTTTTTAAGTATCAATTGTTTCTTCTTATATCCAAGCTCTGGCAGGTTCTTTCATTTCCTGTTTTTAATAAGCAGTATTTTTACTGCATCCATGTTTAGTACTTGAAATGCTTTTGAAACATTGGGTTGAGACAATTTAAACTCTTGGTTTAATAAATTACTTTTTCAAGGTTCCTGCATTTTTTTTCCTACCAAAATGTCATCCCAGATTAACTTTACTGATATATGTTAGGAACTAAGGCACATATTTATGACAGTTGGTTCATCCTATTTGTATAATATTTTGTGTCATGCATATATTTTAGAAGTTCTCATAAACAATTGTTTGTTTTTTATAGGGTCAGCCCTTCAAAGACTCCGGTGCGTCCACGCGCACCTCGTCAGTAGATGCATTGACCCATTTCTTTTGTAGGTATATGAGGTGCTGATATGTAGCACTTCCATATATAAAGCCTATATTTACATAATTATATGGATACAAAGAACAAAGTATCGAGTAATATGTCGTAGTTTACCATCTCATACATGTGATAGGCGGGGGTAAAGGGTTTGTTCTTTGGCGTTTTGCACATAAGAGTTGAGTTTAGAAATTTGAGGCATCAACTTAAAAATTCATGCAAACTTGGTATGAAATGTGTGGTGCTGCCAAACTGTTCGAGTAAACTTTTGATCTTAAGACCTAATGCAAATGGCGTAACTTTTTGTTATATATTCCTTCGTGTTTTCGATGTGTGTTATTCCATAATTTTTTAGTTTTCTTCTTGTAGTTGTCTTTTGCAAAAGAGTGTCGGGACCAACTAGATCAGCCATTAATTGGGCCCATGTTTTTGCTGACCCTTTCCATTTCTAGAGAACAATTTTGCCTTTTGTGCCCATCTATATTTTGTAATTAGCACAACAGTACGACAACAATGCAAATTAATGAAAGCCCAAGATCAAGCCCAACTCTGTCGGACTCAAGTAAATGAATTCCCATGCCCAAATTAATTAAACCGGGCGCTAGATTTGTAGTTTTGTTTCAAACACGAGTTAGGAAAAAAAAAAAATCTTGTAATATCTTCAACGAATTTCATAAGTAATCTGGATACGATTGAATGGATTGATTGCAGAAAATTTGACCTTATAATAGAGCTGAAGAAATTTTCAGAAGATATCCGCTCGTAACGTCATTGGAAACAAAAATTCAAATAAATCTTCCGAAATTTTCTACTGAGTTATCTACCAAGCAAAACAGATCAGTGTTTGCATTATTAATTTATTTTTATCTAATCGCTACACGACAATAAAAAAGATTGAACACATTCATGGAATTATGATGTGGCATTATTAAAGAGTCAATACCGCTCATGTCTCCTTCTAATTCTCCATATTTGTCAATGGTTTTATGTCAATTTGTCAAATCTGTTGCCAAGTGCACATTCTCAATTCCTAATATGCACCACGGTATACGGTATATATATCTTTTCTGAAGTCACTGGATTGACCCTCGTGTAGGGCTGCTAATATGCACCACGGTATACGGTATATATATCTTTTCTTGGAGTTGGCTACGGTGCTATGTATAGCATAGAGGGCCTCCGTGTTACAGCTCAATATTTGAGTTTCAAAATCCTAACGGTTGATCGGAACCGTTCAACATGATCTCCATATGAATATGTACTTGCAAACTAAATTTTATATTTTTTAGAATTTTTTTACTATTTTTTTAGATAGGTAGAAAAACACTTGATCTGAATGGTACAGAATTTTCAGATCAAGTGATTTTCTACCTATCTAAAAAAATAGTAAAAAAATTCTAAAAAATATAAAATTTGGTTTGAAAGTACATATTCAGATGGAGAACATGTTAAACGGTTCGGATCGACCGTTAGAATTTTAAAAACTCAAATATTGAGCCGTAGCACGGAGGCCATCTATGCTATGCATAGCATATTAGCAATTTCCATCTTTTCTGAAGTCACTGGATTGACCCTCGTGTTAATATATCAATAATCACTATCACGATTAAGTTCCCAGTCAAAGTTAACATAGCAAATTCCTT
The DNA here is from genome assembly GCA_025461045.1 of Carex parvula. Lineage (NCBI taxonomy): Eukaryota > Viridiplantae > Streptophyta > Magnoliopsida > Poales > Cyperaceae > Carex > Carex parvula. The sequence continues at coordinate 28,914 of JAJGRW010000463.1, read as the reverse complement.
AATCGGTTTCTCTTTCCCATTAAGCACCCAACTAGCCCGCTCCATGCAGCCATTTTGTGAAGTTGCATCTTTGACCCGCTAACCCAATTATAGCAACAGACATTAATGTTTCATGGGAAAACCATGCATAGCTTGATATTTTATCACACACGAAACCTACTTTCTTCTGTTCATTTTTTATGCCAACTCGACGCATACTATGCAGTGTATTAGAATTCAGTTTTATTAGGTGAATATTTGGCTGTATATTTTGACACCGAATAGAAAATGGATATTCGGACCGAATATTGAATTCATGCTTTAAAAAAAATTAAAAAATAATTAAAATCCATTAAAAAAGTTCCGGACCCGAATTCATAACCCATTAAATGAGTTCCAGACCCACCAGGTAGGTGTTCTCTTCAAGCATCCCACTCATAAGTCTTTTATAACTTCTCTACATGCTGCCTTATTGTATTTAAGTACTGTGAGATTAAATATTTAATAAAAAATCCGCATATATAAATCCGAATAAGAATCTGCATATTCGGCCGCATACTGTATTTGTGGTATTCGGTGTCTTCCGAATACCAAATGAGAACAAAATATTAATACACTGATACTATGTATATAACTGTACATTTGCTTTCATCTTTATCAAACCAAAGAAGCTGTTTGGTATGAAATATTTTACGTGTACAGGAATATGAAATAATTATTATGAATTCAATTGAATTAAGTTACTAATCAAATCTTTGAAATTCATAATTAAATACAGTATCTCACTGTTTGAGTTACTAATCAAATCGTTCCAGAAGAAATTGAAATAGGAAAACATAAACGTGCATTTTCTAAAAAATTTCTGAAAAAAAAAAAATCGCCCAACAGGTGTGCAATGACACTGACACCAGATTTTTATTTAAAAAAAATCAAAATTTCTCCTGATATATATTTCTAGTTGGATTGTCTGATGTAATGGAAAGGAGTTAGGTAGAATAAAGAGATGATTATTATTTTCAATACTTTTCACTCCGACATTTTTATTAATATCCAAAGTTAATTGCAAACTAATAAATATACCCAGAATCGCTGGGTATTTCGAAAAATGCCCATACCGGTCAAAATCTGGCTGGTTTCTTCCTTTCTTTTTTTAGAGACACTATGAAGAGCAAGATAATGAAATCTAACACTGAAAATTTGAATTATTTGTTTAAATTATTTGTTTGATTACTTCTTTTGATGTATAATTAGCATATTTATACTAAAATACGCTAAATTACTTGAAATTATGTTGAATTACATTAAATTATGCTAAATTACTTGAAATTATGTTGAATTACACTAAATTACATTAAATTACGCTAAATTACACTAATTTCGCTAATTATAATGAAATACGGTAAATTACGCTAAATTAAGCCGATTTTGTGTCATCTTTCCTAAATCATAAAAAATAGTAAAAACATTCCAAAAATAGTAAAAATTGGTATCCTGCAAGTTCATTATATAACTAATTTACGGAGCTACTTAGATTGAATAATAGAAATAAAAATCTTAATCGAAAAATTCAACTCAAGTTTTGAGGCTCTTCCCTTAGTTTTTTGACAATTCTGATTTTGAAAACTAGCATCGCAAGCACTGACGTATGCGTATTTTCGCAAGCTTTCCGAAAAGTGGTTATTTGCTGAAATCGGACACTCGAGCGTCGTTTTATGACCGTTTGAAGTTTCGTTGTCGTTTTTCGACTTCTAAGTAAAGATATCATCCATATTCATATGTAATTTACCGTATTTTAGGGTAATTTAACATAATTTAGCTTAATTTAATGTAATATAGTGTAATTCAACATAATTTCAAGTAATTTAGTGTATTTTAGTGTAAATATGCTAATTATACATCAAAAGAAGTAATCTAACAAATAATTTAAACAAAAAATTCGAATTTTCAGTGTTAGATTTCATTATCTTACTCTTCATAGTGTCTCTAAAAAAAAAATAAGGGAATAAACCAGCCAGATTCTGACCGGTATGAGTATTTTTCGAAATACTCAGCGGTTCTGGATATATTTATTAATTTGTAATTAACTTTGGATGTTAATAAAAATGTCGGCTAGCTTTTCACTTGATGTTAACTGGTCAGAATATTCAATAATCGAGAACGGAGTTTGAAAACATGATATAGTGGAACGTAGTTTTATATTTATTTGAACAACAAGCATATTTTATATTTTATTTTCTAAAAAAAGTATAGTATCAAAAACATATTTTTGAATTTTTTTTTTAACCGGAGTGGCAACTGGCAAGTACCATTCCTAAGTTCATGTGACTCTGTCACGGATAATAATGACCCGTTACATATATTGTATGGTTTAAAGAGTAGGTGTTGGCCCGTTACATATGTTGTTTAAAGAGTAGGTGTTGTTTAAAGGAGTCTCATATATTTTCAGAAGATAAAGAGTAGGTGTTGTTTATTCTCACATAGGCTGTGTAGGCCCCGAAATTTTTTAAGTTAGCACAATTTAAAAAAAAAAAAAAACTAAAAAACCATAGTTTTTGAAAAATTTGAAATCTAACACGGCCGCAGAATGATTCACCGCCTCAAATGCTGGAGACCGCATAGGCGTTATGCGGCCCCATATATTATATTTTTTTGTCAAAGCAAGCTTTGACACATCTCATACGGGGCACGCATTCCTAGAACAAAAAAATTATTAAAGTAATATTAGATGAGATACAATTAGAGTGGGAAAAATGGCACCGCGGAGCCGGCTCCGTTACAGAACGGCACGGCATGCGTGTCAGTTACGTGCCGTGACTCGCGTGTCACGTGCTGTGACCATTCGCGTGCCGTGCCCATCTTTTGAAACTTTGGCACGGCACGGCACGGCACGTGAAAGATTTAGTCACGGCACGACACGTAGTCACGCGAGTCACGTGTAATTAGGACCATTAGATATTGATTTAATGGTGAATCTTGAATAAACTAACCTAAATTATGATTAAATGGTCACGTGAGTCACGCGAGTCATGTATGGTCACGGCATGTTTAGGCACGGCGTGACCATTCGCGTGCCGTGACCACCCCTTGACATTTTGGTCACGGCACGGCACAGCACGTACGTTTTTTCCACTCTAGATACAATTGATAAGGGGCACGCATTCCAAGAACAATTTTTTTTATTAAAGTGATATCCCACGTGGTGCCCTCTTTTAATTAGATAAAAAAAAATGGGGTCGCAGAATGCCGTGTTAGATTTCAAATTTTCCAAAAACGATGGCTTTTTGGGTTTTTTTTTTTTTTAAACAATGGTAGTTTTAAAAATTTCGGGTGTAGGCCCTATAATTAAGGGGGCTGCTATCTTGAGGGCAGAAATTCAACTATTGAGAGCTGAGAGAATTTTCTTCTTCTATGTACCACTTTTGCCCTTCTTAAATACCTTCCTATTTTCTATTTTCTGCTTCTAATTAAAATATGCTATAATTAGAAAAGTTAATAACCTGTTAAAAGTAGAAAGAAATCGCTAGACATTGAAAACAAAATTTTATTTTATTTTTATTTGAAGTCCGTAGGCTTCAAAACAGAAATTTGATTCTTTGTTTATTTTAATATTTTAATATCTTATGTCCTCTTTGCTTTATGTTATTCTGGTTTTAGAGTCTAATATTTTCTTTTCTAAGGAAGAACTGAACTTTGATCAAATTATTCGCGAATTTTACGATATTTTCTGAATTTTGTGAATTATTCGCATTTTTTTTGCTCCCTTGTGGAACTGAGATCTCCGGTGCAAATAATTTCGAATTATTCTCAAATTATACTCGAATTATTTCCGAATCACGAAACTTTGACTCCACCGAACTAAATCCGAATAATTCATTTTTCACTATGAGAGAAACAAAAGACATAGAAGAACTAGCTCATGAGGCACTACAAACGTAGGAGGTGATCCTAATAGCTTGATCAGGAACAAAATCTATAGATTTCCAAGTTTTTTTTTTCTTTTTATGGCGTTTTACCGGTACTTTATTTGTTACTGTCTTGTACTTTGTTTGCTTTATTTTATTTTTCAACTTTTATTACTTTGATTTCAAAGCTCAAATGTTTTAAGCTATTTTTTTAGAGTGAGTCTATGGTATTATGCATATCACAGGTTGGTCCGTATACAGATCATATTTTTTTTTTCAAAATTCTAACGATCGATTAAACCGTTTAACATGATTGCCAATGAATATGTACTTGCATATCGGATTTTATATTTTTTATATGAAAATTATGGACCATCCAAAAACAGTGATTTTGTATATATCTTTAAAAATAGTAAAAAGAATCTAAAAATATAAAATTCAGTTTGCAAGTACATATTCATATGAAAATCATGTTAAACGGTTCGGATCGAGTGTTAGCATTTTGAAACGAAAATATTGATCCGTATTACAGATCAAATTGTGCTATGCATAGTACCATAGACTCCCTCTTTTTTCTATGTTGTATTTAGAGTGTTACAAAATTCTTGTAGCCATTAATCAATGAAATCAAATGAGGACATGATTCTCTGTTTTTTTTAAGCAAGACCAACAAAAGTTATCAAATTGAATTTACGACACTCATAAAAGTCCAAACCATTTCCAAATATATAATCACTACCCTATCAAAAATATTAAAATTTTCCTTTTATGCTACACTACTTATCTGAGAATTACTTGATCTATTTAATTTCCTAATTTATAGCGGTATTTAACTTGAAAGCAAAAATAAGAAAGTATTTAAGAAGAGTAAAATTGTATTTAGAAGAAAAAATTTCTCTTTGCTTTTAATAATCTAATTATTGCCCTCAAAATAGCGCCTTCCTATAATTAAACAGAGAGGAGTTTTGTTTTCTGCTAAAATAAAGGAAAATTCGGAGACAATGCGCCACAGAACCTGACAATCCAAATTAAACCCGTAGGCCTATTAAACGACTACAGTGAAAAAAAAAAACTTAATTTTCTTGTAAACGCTGTTTTTTTCTCTCATAAAGAGTTCGTATCCTCCGCGTTAAATCAGTATCCGGGTCAATCCGGCCCAACCTTGTAATGTAGGAGACTCCTTTAACATTCATGCCAACACTGAAACGGTCCGAATTTATTCTGCAAAAGCTCAAAATTTAAATTAGTGCACACAATATGAATATGAATTCCTTCTATATACCTAGTGGGAATTATGCAAAGAAAAGGAAAAGACTTTTTTAATTTAGTACTAGTAATTAATTAGTAAATGGATTTGTACTGTAATCCACAGAAGCAACAGGTGGGGTCTCGTTTGCTTGCACACCACCTGTTCCCCCCAGGTAAAGGAAAGCTTTTAATTCTAGAAATTTAAAAATTTAAGACTCATTTATTTTAAACCTAAATATACATCAAAATTCATTTTCTAGAGAAGTTTATTTCCATAAAAAACATGGGCGTCAATTAGTTTTCTTTACAAACAAAAACTCAACTGTTAGTAATTTGTTGTTTGACTCAACTGTATGCTATTTTCTGGTCATGCAACTTGCACTAACATATATATATATATATATTTTAATTTTGATATTGACAAAATGCCTCTGTATAATTCAATTATCAATATATAATATAGACAGATTTATTTTTGTTGTACTAAAAAGTTTTTTTTTTTTTTTGAATTTCTGTGGTACTATATGAAAATGATTCAAAACCAGAACAGTCACTTAAAAGTAACAAATTAATTTATTTGACATATATAGAATAACAAACAAAGAAAACATTATAGAGACTAGCATTGTGTCTCTAGGCAAAACACCACTAGCTTACTATAATACAATACAATATATATCATGCTTAATTTGATCCACATTATTTCCAACCTTGTACGATAGTAATTAATTCCTTGGCGTCTCCATCCTTTCCAATTCCTAGACGCTTTGTCTAACAACACTAGCCCATGCCCATCTCTATATTGCTTCTCTCTCTTTCTCTGTCTCTCTACTTATATAACTACCTTATCCAACGGTACCATGCACATGTGCAAGTGCAACTACCCCCCTCCCTCCCCACAAAAGAAGAAAATATATGGGAAATTGTTTCAGAAAGACTAGTAGTGCGTCAATTCATCCAGAGCTTCCATCAAGGCAAGCTTTGATCAAGGTACGCATGACAGCGACCGAGCTAGAGCAGCTGTATGGCCGGGCAACTGATGATGGCGAGGTCGGAAAGCTTATCCTTGAAGGATGCATCCAAGGGAGATGGGAATTTAGAAGTGTAAGCGCTTTGAACAGGTTACAGACTATACTAGAAGAGTAACTGCATGCATGCTTGTTCATTTCTTATCGCTTTAATTATTAACTTTTTATAGGTTTTTAGTAATCATGATGTGTAATCACTGTATTTTTCATTGTACATGCATAAAGATGTATATCGATCATTCGTTCTTTTAAGAGCTAGCTAGGCTAGCTCTTTAATTTTTTTTTTTTTTTTCAAACTCTGCAACCTCATGGTTGATGTAAATGGATTGGATTTTATTAGTTTGTGCTCGGATTCGTTCCAGATTTAACGGAAATAAATATAGATATTTGAGGAATATAGATATTGATACGGATTTTTTTTCTTCTAGTGAATACGAATATGGATAATTATGTGGTTTCAGATTTTAATCATTATTCATATATATATATATATATATATATATATATATATATATATATATATATATATAATCTGGCTAATATGCTACGCGTAGCATAGAGGCCCTCCGTGCTACGGCTCAATTTTTGAGCTTTCAAAATCCTAACGGTCAATCCGAACCATTCAACATGATCTCCATATGAATATGTACTTGCAAACCAAATTTTACATTTTTTAGAATTTTTTTACTATTTATTAAGCATCGCTGATCCAATAGTCCAGAAGATTTTATTGTTGTGTACAAATTAGTGTTTTTTCAAAGTGGCTTAATAAATAGTAAAAAAATTCTAAAAAATGTAAAATTTGGTTTGCAAGTACATATTCATATGGAGATCATGTTGAACAGTTCGGATCGACCGTTAGAATTTTGAAAACTAAAAAATTGAGCCGTAGCACGGAGGCCTCTATGCTACGCGTAGCACCGTAGCCAAGTCCTATATATATACACGCTTCAGAGGTCCATATGTTAATTACTTTAGTTTGGCCTTTAAAGTTTAAAATAGAATTTATTACAAACCTAATTAATTTTAGATCTAATTAGGGAACTGCATCTTCTTATATTTCATTTTTTTTTTAGAATTATAATTTCCTAGTATAATTTACTTATAATACGCAATAATGAATGAATAAATTTTGTTAGCTAATGGATAGATTTTTAACTAACAAATTTGTTATAAAAGTATTGTAATTATTTTATAAAAAACATATATACATATATTATGCATTATTTTTGTGAAATATATGATGATTTTATTTTCATATATATCCAAATTAAATTTCTATTTGAATATGTATTCATTTAATATTCAATCATTACGTATCTATTTAAAAGATTAACTGATCTGCATGCACATGTACCTTAAACTATTTGTTTTAAAAGATTAAGAGCGAATACGACTTGTTATTGTCAGTCGATATCAAATCCAACACCCCGGCCCTACATTATTATGTTATATATTTATTATTATTTTTGAACAAGTTATTATATATTTTTCTTTATGAGAAATACACTGAGTGTAATGAGTGTAGAGTTCATGAATGGCGCTGATGGATGCATGTAGAGTGGAAAAAACGTGCCGTGCCGTGCCGTGACTAACATGCTGTGATTTTGGTCTCGTGCCATGTCGTGTCGTGACCAAGTTAATTTTTCACGTGCCATGCTGTGCCGTGACCAAAATGTCAAGGGATGGTCACGACACGCGAATGGTCATGCCACGTGAGTCATGCCGTGCCTAAACGTGCCGTGACAATACGTGATTCGCGCGTCTCTCGTGACCATTTAATCATAATTTATGTTAATTTATTAAAGATTCACCATTAAATCAATATTTAATGGTCATAATTACACGCGACTCACGTGACTACATGACGTGCCATGCCGTGCCAAAGTTTCAAAAGATAGGCACGGCACGCGAATGGTCACGGCACGGGACATGCGAGTCACGACACGTAACTGACCCGCGTGCCGTACCGTTCCATGCCGTTTTCGTGCCGTTCCGTGCCGTTCCGTGCCGTTCCGTGCCGTTCCGTGCCGTTCCGTGCCGTTCCGTGCCGTTCCGTGCCGTTCCGTGCCGTAATGGGACGGAGCTGGCTCCGCCGTGCCATTTTTCCACTCTAGATGCATGTATATATATACGGACATTAATTAATTGGAATACAAGACTCAACCAACTGAACACTTGTAACAGTAATGTAAAGCCTTTTATAATTATATAAAGGCTGATTTTAACACAGTATGATTTGCAACAGAAAACATTTCATCCAACATTTCTCTAAATTCTTTAGACATTAAAGTAGGATTGAAGTTTTTCAATACAACTTAGTGTGAAATTTAAATTTTGAACTCACGAATTTCCACAAAATATTATAATAATGGTTTGTCATAAAAGAATATATACTAGTTATTAATTTTTATTATTTAGTCAATTCAACGGATTAGTTTGCTGTGCAGAGATATGTTTGTATGCACTGAATCATCCGATGTTTGTGAGTTATCTATCTATCTATCTATCTATCTATCTATCTATCTATATATATATATATATATATATATATATATCTATATATATATATATATATATGAGTGAGGCTACGGTACTATGCATAGCACGGATTGGGTCCGTGCTACGGCTCAATATTTGAGTTTTTAAAATCCTAACGGTCGATCCAAACCGTTCAACATGATTATAAAATGAATATGTACTTGCAAATCAAATTTTACATTTTTTTGATTTTTTTTACTATTTTTTTAGATAGGTAGAAAATCACTGTTTTTGGATGGTTCAAAATTTTCAGATCAAGTGATTTTCTACCTATCTAAAAAAATAGTAAAAAAATTCGAAAAAATGTAAAATTTGATTTGCAAGTACATATTCATTTTATAATCATGTTGAACGGTTCGGATCGACCGTTAGAATTTTGAAAACTCAAATATTGAGCCGTAGCACGGACCCAACCGTGCTATGCATAGTACCGTAGCCTCACTCTATATATATATGACGGGAAGATAGGAACCAATTTTTTTTTCTTAATTTTTTTAGGGTGGTTATATATCAGAAAAAAAATATTATGTTTGGATATGAGTTGAAATGGAAACGAAAACAAATTCATTTGATTAGTTTTGAACGGTAGTCTTCTAATTGCATGCATGGCAGCATATTCAATTTTGTATGTTCGTTTTAATTTCTAAAAAAACAAAATAAACAAATCAACTTATACGGCTTGGATCGGGTCAATCATGACCCGACTGGTCTTTGATAACTGACCAATTAATTGTTCATTTGAAAATATGGATCTTGGTCGTATTTGATAACTGACCAATTAATTGTTCATTTGATTCATATATATTTGCACCTTGTCCAACTAGATTCATTGCCAACTCTATCGTTTATTGAGATTGCACTACATATATATATTATCATTGAGAGTAAAAATATAATATCCAGAATTCCGATATATATCGTAAGCACCAGAAATTTTATGTAACAAATTTAAAACATGCCAACTAGGAAAGGAGAAATATATATTACACTGCAAAAAAATATATTGGAGGAGCAGAGATAATGAGATATAACCACAAAAAATCTTTTTTGTACTCCATGAAAACAGAAGAGACGTACATGTAAAGTATACTGATAGTGATGAGTTCGGCTAGTATAACATCAACGCCATTTCAGCCTATATAACACCAACTCTAAAATCTATCGAATCGACTTCAAGTGGTGAATCCAAACCGTTCAAACCGATCTATTTCATTAGTTGTGCATTTTAAGTTAATTTTAATGCATTGATTTTTCAATATTTTTGACCGCTTGATTTGATACTAAAATAACTAGAAAATATAATTTTTTGCATGTAAACGCATCACTCATAAAGTAAATAGATTTGAACGGTTTGGATTATTCTTTTGAAGTCTATTCAATTGATTTTGTAGTTGATGTAATATGATACCGATGTCATACTAGCCGGACTCGATAGTTTTTTTGACAGGTGAAAACATTACAATGAGAAAGGAAGATATCGAATATCAAATATCAAATGTCAAATATCGGACCAGACGTCTCATTAGTCATTACCAGTGACCCCAAGGCAAAGGAACACTGGAATATTGAATGGGCTAGCTCCGTAGATTGCACAATCTAATAAATGAGAAAAAAAAATTCTAGTAAAATGGGTGCAAATAATTATAAATTGTGAAATGGGGCAGTAGTAATCACTATGACCGGTTTGTAACTAAATTAACGGTAGTTCTATATATATACCCCCAAAATATCAAAATTACGTATTTTCCCCTCTAAAATTCATAATATCATAGTTACCTTCTAAATTTCAAAAACCTACAAAATTACCCAATTTATTGCCTTTTCTATTAAAAAAATGTTTAATTGGTCGATTTGAGAGTGCAAATAATTCTTTTTCTACTTTGTTAAAAAGTGAATTATTTGTCCTCACAATTAGCTAAATTAGAAGACCAAACATTTCTCTTAAACATACTACATTTTTTTTAATATAAGGTAAAATGAGCTCTTTATAAATTTAAAATGAGTTTTAATATTAAGGCAAGCAATTCAATAAATTTGTGAGTTTTTGGAACTTGAGAAGGAAAAATATGATATTACGGATTTTAGAGGTAAAAATACGCAATTTCGAAGTTTTTGAAGGGTATACGTGAAATTCACCCTTAATATATATATAATTGACCGGTCAATTTTAGGAATTTTTATTTTAGCGGGCCTTGCAATCCGGATTAAATGATAACGATTGTTCATCTGCTCCTAACGATAAAAATGGGCTTTTCAAGTTGTGTATACTCTGCAACGGGCTTAATTTCTTTAGTGGGCTTAGTCTGATGGTTCGGAATTTGTACTTAATAAGAACAAAAATTGGGCCTATTTGTAAAATTCAGTAGGCTAAATTGAATCGGTTCATTTATTTTAGTTAAACCGTAAAGAGGTTTTGAAGTAACAATAAAATGGTATTTCTTTTTCTTGAATGACATACGGTGAGTTAATAAAAATAAAGAAGCATGTTATGCACATATAATTGTATAAAAAAGCCCTTTTGAGAAATAATCAGTATTGATTAATTAACTGCTATCATGTATATATGGTTTTAATATATATTGGCTAGAAGGAAGACAAAAATAATAAAATGAAATAGAGAACTCATCCCGTGCATGTTAATACACGCTGTAATTTTTTTTTTTTTTTTTTTGAAGAAGCTTGACAGCAAGAGTTCTTTCTTTCTTAAATGTGTTATTCTCCATTTGAGAGATTACAAATTTGAAATCTAGTACTAATAACCAGAGAAAGAAATGCATAGCATACCGCGAAAGCGGCTACTTATCGAGAGCAGCAAGGCAGCATTAATATATATCAGCACTTTTGTTTTATTGATTTGGTTTCATTGTAATAAATCATTCCATGCTACAATTCTAGTATGAAAATAAAAGGTCCATATATATTCCCACGTCAATTGTGAAGTGGCTATATATCTATCATCAATTTGACATTTAGAAAAGGAGCTCACGTTATTAGACTTTTTCTTACCATGATTAAAGTTAAAAAATGGTAATACAATACTAACCATGAGAAAGCATGCATCGTACAAAGGTGAATTGGCTTTATATATATATCAAGATCACTTTGCAATTTTATATCTATCATGTTTAGTTATTTGTCTCAGCATTTCTTATTTGTACAAGAAAAACGGTTCGGATCGGTTGTTTGGATTTTCAAAATAAAAATATAGCGTGAAGTAAAAATGACCATTTCTTCGCGAAGCACCGTAGTATATATATATATTTTAATTTTGATATTGACAAAATGCCTCTGTATAATTCAATTATCAATATAATATAGACAGATTTATTTTTGTTGTACTAAAAGTTTTTTTTTTTTCTGTGGTACTATATGATAATGATTCAAAAATCAAAATCAGAACAGTCACTAAAAAGCAGCGTGTTAAAATTCGGTTTTATTCGGTGAATATTCGGCCGTATATTCCTATTCGGTGTCCGGCTGAATAGAAAATGGCTATTCGGACTGAATATTGAATCCATGCTTTAAAAAGATTAAAAAACATTCAAAACTCATTAAAAGAGTTCTGGACCTGAATTCATAACTCATTAAATGAGTTCCAGACCCGCCAGGTAGGTGTTCTCTTCGAGCGTCTCACTCAGAAGTCTTTTATAACCTCTTTACATGCTGCCTTATTGTATTTAAGTACTGTGAAATTAAATATTTAATAAAAAAATCCGCATATATAAATCCGAATAAGAATCCGCATATTCGGCCACATACCATATATGCGGTACGCGGTGGCCTTCCGAATACCGAATGAGAACCGAATATTAATACACGGCTAAAAAGTAACAAATTTATTTGACATATATAGAATAACAAATAAAGAAAACATTATAGAGACTAGCATTGTGTCTCTAGGCAAAACAAACTATCTTACTATAATACAATACAATATATATCATGCTTAATTCCAACCTTGTACGATAGTAATTAATTCCTTGGCGTCTCCATCCTTTCCAATTCCTAGACGCTAGCTTTGTCTAACAACACTACCCATGCCCATCTCTATATTGCTTCTCTCTCTTTCTCTGTCTCTCTACTTATATAACTACCTTGAATTATCCAACGGTACCATGCACATGTGCAACTATCCCCTCCCTCCCCACAAAAAAGAAAATATATGGGAAATTGTTTCAGAAAGACTAGTAGTGCGTCAATTCATCCAGAGCTTCCATCAAGGCAAGCTTTGATCAAGGTACGCATGACAGCGACCGAGCTAGAGCAGCTCTATGGCCGGGCAACTGATGATGGCGAGGTCGGAAAGCTTATCCTTGAAGGATGCATCCAAGGGAGATGGGAATTTAGAAGTGTAAGCGCTTTGAACAGGTTACAGACTATACTAGAAGAGTAAGCATGCTTGTCCATTTCTTATCGCTTTAATTATTAACTTTTTATAGGTTTTTAGTAATCATGATGTTTAATCACTGTATTTTTCATTGTACATGCATAAAGATGTATATCGATCATTCGTTCTTTTAAGAGCTAGCTCTTTATTTTTTTTTATTTTTTTTTCAAATTAAACTCGCAACCTCATGGTTGATGTTTCGATATGAAACGAAACAAGATCTCTGTGTACATTTGAATTATATGTCAATACTATTATAACATTTTGTGGGTGTAAATGGATTGGATTTTATTAGTTTGCATGTGCTCGGATTCGTTCCAGATTTAACGGAAATAAATATAGATATTTGAGGAATATAGATATTTTTTTAAGAAAAATAAGGATCTAGTCCTTATTTAATTTTATTAATAATAGACTCCAAAAGAGAGCCAATTTACATTTGCCTTAAAAATCAATTCAACCAAGTTGAATTTATAAGATTTTAAGAAAGATAAAAACAAAAGTCAACAAAAAGATTAAAAATAAAATAGCAGAAAGTTAAATATGTAAATTCCTCCTCTCATGCGAGTAATCCCACTGATCTTGAACTTCTAATACCAGGTCTATTACGCCCTTATTCTCTTCTCGAAAAATTCTGGAACATTTCTCTCTCCAACATATGAACATGGCCAAGAGAATTATTGCCCTGATCTTCTTACTTTCCTCCTTGTTAGTTACCCATGTGTGAGCCCCTTCTTTCTTGAAAATTCCTTGCCAGTTTCTAGCCACCAGACCGAATTTGTGGGTTACCCTTTCATATATTTGTAATGTAATGCAGCATTCTGAAAACAAATGCTGAATTGATTCACACATTACACACATACTAGGCATAACCCAACCTCTTTTGCGCAGATTTTCCGCCGTTAAAATTTTCTTGTGGTATACCAGCCATCCAAAAATCTGAATTCTTGGAGACACCTTCAACTTCCAAATCCTATGCACGGTGGAAGCTACCATTGGTCTGTTCTTAAGACCTTGATAAGTTGAGCTGATAGAAAAACTTCCTGAAGCGTTCAAATTCCAGTGGACGTCATCCTGGCCAGGAGTACCAGGCGGTTGCCTTCTTATCAATGTTTGAAATGCCGCCAATTCTTTCTCAAAGTCATCCGTTGCCCCATTGTGAAACATCTCTCTAGCATCCATTAATCCCAGTTCTAGCGCATGGTGATAAGATATGTTTTGATCTAATGCCTCTTGATATAACACAGGGAATTGGGAATACAGCAGCCCTTGCCCCCAGTTGTGTTTCCAAAATTGTACTGTTTTCCCGTCTCCCAGAACTCTTGTCATAGATATTGATACGGATTTTTTTTTCTTCTAGTGAATACGAATATGGATAATTATGTGGTTTCAGATTTTTATCATTATTCGTATATATAATATATACACGCTTCAGAGGTCCATATGTTACTTTAGTTTGGCCTTTAAAGTTTAAATATTTAAGTTTAGATCTAATTTGGGAACTGCATCTTCTTATATTTCATTTTTTTAGAATTATAATTTCCTAGTATAATTCACTTATAATACGCTATAATTAATGAATAAATTTTGTTAGCTAATGGATAAATTTTTAACTAACAGATTTGTTATAAAAGTATTATATTGTAATTATTTTATAAAAAACATACATATATTATGCATTATTTTTGTGAAATATATGATGATTTTATTTTCATATATATCCAAATTAAATTTCTCTTTGAATATTATTCTTTTATATATATATTCAATCATTACGTACGTATCTGTTTAAAAGATTAACTGATCTGCAAGTACATGCATATACCTGAAACTATTTGTTTTAAAAGATTAAGAGCGAATACGACTAATTTGTTATTGTCAGTCGATATCCAATTAATCCAACACCCCGGTCCTACATTATTATGTTATATATTTAATATTATTTTTGAACAAGTTATTATATATTTTTCTTTATGAGAAATACACTGAGCGTAGAGTTCATGAATGGCGCTGATGGATGCATGCAGAGTGGAAAAAACGTGCCGTGCTGTGCCGTGTCTAACACGCCGTATCGTGACTAAGTTAATTTTTCACGTGCCGTGCCGTGCGGTGACCAAAATGTTAAGAGGTGGTCACGGCATGCGAATGGTCATGCCACGTGAGTCACGTTGTGCTTAAACATACCGTAACCATACGTGACTCGCGTGACCATTTAATCATAATTTATTCAAGATTCACCATTAAATCAATATTTAGTGGTCCTAATTACACGTGACTCGTGTGACTACGTGCCGTGCCGAAGTTTCAAAAGATAGGCACGGCACGGGACACGCGAGTCACGACACGTAACTGACACGCTTTCCGTGCCGTTCTGTGCCGTTCCGTGCCGTTCCGTGCCGTTCCGTGCCGGAACCGGCTCGCCGTGCCATTTTTCCCACTCTAGATGCATGTATATATATACGGACATTAATTAATAGGAATACAGGACTCAACCAACTGAACACTTGTAACAGCAGGGGCGGATCCAGGATTTTCGTCAGGGGGGGGGCAAAAAAAATATCGAATCGGGTTTAAATATCTAATCGGGTTTAAATCCATTAACCAATTGGATACTCGACAAAAAATAAGCTTTAACTTATACTTTTCAATGTTTTGACTTGTAATTTTTGATGCTCTGACTTATAATTCTAATTACCAATAAAAATTCAACAAATTTATTTCAATTTTAACCCTAAATTTAACTCGAATTACAAATTAAACATTCAGAGGGGGGCAAAAAAAATTCCAGGGGAGGGCAGAGTCGATCGAAACCGATAAATTTCCACTAAAACTCAAAATCCAGGGGGGGGCGACTGCCCCCCCCTGGACTACACTGGGTCCGCCCCTGTGTAACAGTAATGTAAAAGCCTTTATAATTATATAAAGGCTGATTGTAACACAGTATGATTTGCAATAGAAAACATTTCATTCAACAATATTTCTCTAAATTCTTTAGACATTAAAGTAGGATTGAAGTTTTTTCAATACAGCTTAGTGTGAAATTTAAATTTTGAACTCACGAATTTCCACAAAATAATAATGGTTTGTCATAAAAGAATATATACTAGTTATTAATTTTTATTATTTAGTTCAATGGATTAGTTTGCTGTGCAGAGATATATATGTTTGTATGCACTGAATCATCCGATGTTTGTGAGTTATATATGACGGGAAGCTAGAAACCAAATTTTTTTTTTCTTAATTTTTTTTAGGGTTTATATATCAGAAAAAAAATTATTATGTTTGGGTATGAGTTGAAATTAATGAAAACGAAAATAAATTCATTTGATTAGTTTTGAACGATAGTCTTCTAATTGCATGCATGGCAGCATATTCAACTTATACGTACGGCTTGGATCGGGTCAATCTGACCCGACTGGTTTTTTTATCAGATCAAACTACAGTCAAACTGCCAATTGTAATTTTTTTTTTAGAGAAAAAAATATGGATCTTGGTCGTATTTGCATAACTGACCAATTAATTGTTCATTTGATTCATATATATTTGCACCTTGTCGAACTAGATTCATTGCCAACTCTATCGTTTATTGAGATTGCACTACATATCTATTATCATTGAGAGTAAAAATATAATATCCAGAATTCCGATATATATCGTAAGCACCAGAAATTTTATATAACAAATTAAAACATGCCAACTAGCTAGGAAAGGAGAAATATTACACTGCAAAAGATATATTGGAGGAGCAGAGATCGATAATGAGATATAACCACAAAAAATCTTTTTAATTTGTACTCTATGAAAACAGAAGCGTACATGTAAAGTATACTGATAGTGATGAGTCCGACTAGTATAACATCAATGCTATTTCAGCCTATATAACACCAACTCCAAAACCTATCGAATCGACTTCAAACGGTGAATCCAAACCGTTCAAACCGATCTATTTCATTAGTTGTGCATTTACATGCAAAATTTGTAATTTTTTGAATTTATTTAGTATCAAGTCAAGCGGTCAAATGTGTGGATTTTTAAGTTAATTTTAATGCATTGCTTTTTCAATATTTTTGACCGCTTGATTTGATACTAAAATAACTAGAAAATATAATTTTTTTGCATGTAAACGCATCACTCATAAAGTAAATAGATTTGAACGATTTGAATTATTCATTTGAAGTCTATTCAATTAATTTTGTAGTTGATGTAATATGACACCGATGTCATACTAGCCAGACTCGATAGTGATCAGATGATTTTTTGACAGGTGAAAACATTACAATGAGAAAGGAAGATATCGAATATCAAATGTCAAATGTCAAATATCGGACCAGACGTCTCATTAGTCATTACCAGTGACCCCAAGGCAAAGGAACACTGAAAATGAATGGGCTAGCTCCGTAGATTGCACAATCTAATAAATGAGAAAAAAAAAATTCTAGTAAAATGGGTGCAAATAATTATAAATTGTGAAATGGGGCAGTAGTAATCACTTTGACCGGTTTGTAACCAAATTAACGGTAGTTCTATATATATACCCCTAAAAATCATCAAAATTACGTATTTTCCCCTCTAAAATTCATAATATCATAGTTTCCTTCTAAATTTCAAAAGCCTACAAAATTACCCAATTTATTGCCTTCTCTATTAAAAAAATGTTAAATTTATAAAGTTCTTATTGTACCCTTTGTTGAAAATAAAAATAAGTATATGTGTAAGAAAAATGGTTCAATATTTTAATTGGTCGATTTTAGAGTGCAAATGATTCTTTTTCTATTTTGTTAAAAAATGAATTATTTGTCCTCACAATTAGCTAAATTAGAAGACCAAACATTTCTCTTAAACATACTACATTTTTTTTAATAAAGGGTAAAATGAGTTTTAATATTAAGGCAAACAATTCGATAAATTTGTGAGTTTTTGGAACTTGAGAAGGAAAAATATGATATTACGGATTTTAGAGGTAAAAATACGCAATTTCGAAGTTTTTGAAGGGTATCGATGAAATTCACCCTTAATATATATAATTGACCAGTCAATTTTAGGAATTTTTATTTTAGCGGGCCTTGCAATCCGGATTAAATGATAACGATTGTTCATCTGCTCCTAACGAATGGGCTTTTCAAGTTATGTAACCTAGGCTGTGGTACATGGAGAATGTATACTCTTCAACGGGCTTAATTTCTTTAGTGGGCTTAGTCTGATGGTTCGGAATTTATACTTAATAAGAACAAAAATTGGGCCTATTTGTAAAATTCAGTAGGCTAAATTGAATCGGTTCAAGAGGTTTTGAAGTAACAATAAAATGGTATTTCTTTTTCTTGAATGACCGTACTACGGTGAGTTAATAAAAATAAAGAAGCATATTATGCACATATAATTGTATAAAAAAGCCCTTTTGAGAAATAATCAGTATTGATTAACTGCTATCATGTATATATGGTTTTAATATATATTGGCTAGAAGGAAGACAAAAATAATAAAATGAAATAGAGAACTCATCCCGTGCATGTTAATACACGCTGTAATTTTTTTTTTTTTTGAAAAAGCTTGACAGCAAGAGTTCTTTCTTTCTTAAATGTGTTATTCTCCATTTGAGAGATTACAAATTTGAAATCTAGTACTAATTACCCAAGAAAGAAATGCATAGCATACCATGAAAGCGGCCGGCTACTTATCGAGAGCAGCAAGGCAGCATTAAATTTTGAATAATATCAGTACTTTGTTTTATTGATTGATTTGGTTTCATTGTAATAAATCATTCCATGCTACAAATCTAGTATGAAAATAAAAGGTCCATATATATTCCCATGTCAATTGAAAAGTGGCTATATATATATCTATCAATTTGACTTTTAGAAAAGGAGCTCACGTTATTAGACTTTTTTCTTACCATGATTAAAGTTCAAAAATGGTAAAACAATACTAACCATGAGAAAGCATGCATCGTACAAGGTGAATTGGCTTCATATATATATATATCAAGATAGATCACTTTGCAATTTTATATATATCATGTTTAGTTTTTTTTCTCAGCATTTCTTATTTGTATAAAATCATTTCGTGCTATATATTTCTAGGTATGAAAGGTCCTTTGTCCCATCATATGGGATCTACAGGAGACAATCCAACAAAATTTTCAAAAAGAGGTTGGTTATGTATCTCATTTCTGAACTTAGACAACTTTTAAGGTAGGAGAAACGTCTTTCAGAAATACAATTTTGAATGGTCAGGTTCTGTGTAAGGTACTTAACTTTCCCAATATGGTCTCATGTAGCATTCACTGCTCCTACAACAAAATCCCACAAAAAAAAAAAATGAAACATCTAAAAGATATATATCTCAATATATAATGGAATGAATAGAAAAATGGGCCTACTTAATTTTGCTGCTGAAAAACAAAATGAGAATTTTACATTTCGTTTGACAGCTTAAGTTATGATTTAAATTAATCCCTGGAGGAGAGAAATTGAAAAAATAATTATGTCTATAATAGTAGACCTGACAGATTAAATGTGAAGTTAATTCTTCTCAAAAGATGATTTAACTTACTTTGTTGTAACTCCTTATTACTCCTCCTGTTTTATAATTTGTTTCACATCTTAAGCACATATATTAGAATAAAAAGTTTACTCCACCATGTACTTATTCCACAACAAAGCATGACTATATATATAGCCGTTATTGCTGCAGTAAGAGATATATGAGAAAGTACTACAATATGGTGGCTTGCTTAAATTGAAACATATATCTTTAGTGCACCATCATCTAAAGTTGAAAAGTAAAAAGTGAATAAATAAACAAAGAGATATATGAGAAAGAGAATAGGGGAATGATTCTGCCGACAAGTTACGATGCATTAATAAATTTAATGAAATATATTCCAAACTCTAGAAACATATATGCATGTCAATTGCTTATTTCATGAGCATGACATGACTATCAATACATGGCAAAATAGAAGCCACTGAACATGGATATACATATACTAATTAGTTCTAGTGGAATTTTTACTTTTTCTAGCTAGAGCAAGCATGCATCCCCCTCCATGACTTCATGACATTAAGTGGACCTGAAGGTAAAGTTGCAAATTAATATGATAGACTGCCTCTTGTCTCCATATTTGTACATGTCTTGTCGTCTAATCTGCTGCTTTAAATTTCCACAAATGAAAATGAAGTACATACAACTAGTTTATCATTTAGAAAACAAGGAGATAACATTAGGTTTTAATTTACTGTGTAAATAACTTTTTTATCAATGCAAAATTGTAAGATGGCAACTTGCCACCTTACCATAAAAAAAACATTAGGTTTTTACAATTGTTGTCGCCACTTGCCGCCAACCTTAAAAAAAAAACATTAGGTTTGGCTATCTATTTGTAATGCTTTTTTATTTCCTTCCTTTTTTTCTCAAATAATTTCTAAACTCATATAATTATTTCATTTTTCTTAATGAGAATATAGTATGCCAACTACTTAAAAATATTAAAATTAGACAGAAAAGAAGTAAAATGATGACAGCAATTGTATCTAGGATCAATTATTAAAAAAATCTAGTACACATAGAGTCCTAATATTTATCATTTGCACAAACAAAAAGTGTTGAATAACATGAGCTCCATCTACTATATACAACCAAGAAAGCATAATTTAACATTATGAACCACTATGGTTGACCTAATTTAAGATATAATTGATTTGACATTTTGAATAAGTGACAAGTCTGTATTGTCAAATACCTCATATCTAATATTCTTAGGAGTAATGCTTTATACCCTAAAGTACACGGGGAAGGAAATAATAAGAGCATGAGAAGGTAATGACACCTGAGATAGCTTTTGGTTTTATTCAGGAAAGGCAAAAGTGACAGCATGAGAAAAGCACAATGTAGTATAGCTTTTGTTTATTAGTAGAGAGGATCAGCTGAGATCTGATTCCATTGGCTCCAAAATTTCAAAAGAAAGATACGTGGTGGTAAAGTGGCGCATCTTTTACTCTATAGTGGAATTGTTGTTATGCTAATCAAAATCATCATTAATATTTGATGCGAAAGCATTTTTTTACCGTTTTGATGGCTATTTGTGTTTTACTTTTACCAGCAGCGATGAGGAGTAAACTAATTGCAGAGCAGAGATTCACAGACAGACACTGATGTTTTCATATTTTCATTCTATTTGCTGGTTTATATATTATATTGCGAGTAAGGCTATGGTACTATGCATAGTGCAGATTGATCCGTACTACGGATTATATCTTTGTTTTCAAAGTCCATAGATCTAGTCGATTTGAACTGCTCAATATGATTTTCATATGAAAATGTACTTTTAGACTAAATTTTACATTTGTTTTTACTATCATTTTAGATAGGTAGAAAATCACTAATATTGAATGGTCTAGAATCTTTAGATCAAGTGAAGATCATGTTAAACGGTTCAGGTCGATTGTTTAGACTTTGAAAATGAAGATATTGATCCATAGTATGGCGTACAGAGCAATATGCTCTATGCATAGTACTTACTGTACTACAAAAATCTGTTAGTATCTGTGAAGGTAAAAGTTCTTAACCACGTCGTATACTTGCGGATACTCCTGTCGGTAATAACAATACTCTCGGAAATAGCAAGTTCTGTCGGCCTACCCTCGATAAAAGTTAGATTTTACTCTTGCAAAATACTTACATATTCTTGTAGTAACCTCACTCATTATTATAGTTTATTTTGATTTTTTTTATGGTGGGTGGGGGGGTGGGGTTGGTAAAACTATCTCTTATTGTGTTATTTTGATGTTTGATTATTATCAGGTTTGGTTTTGGAAGGGGAGTAGTACGAAGGTATGTGTTTAGTGTGGTTTTAGTTAGCAGTAGATGAGTGTGTGTGTGTGTGTATATATATAGCTACTGGTACCAAAATTAAAGCTGCTTATTTTGGTCAGGTACTAACTAGTTAAATTTATAATATTTCTTTTTAGCATGAGATCAGAGTTTTTTTTTTTTTTAATGATTAAAGCCCTTAGGTATGAGATCAGAGTGAATTCTTTGAACTCAACTTCAGCGGATATTTAATATTATATATATTTACGACCACTCATATAAATAAGTAATTCTTTTTCGAGATTTTTTTCGTTTCTCTTCCTTTTGCTCTCCACTTAATGTCTTAACCAATATCGACATGATACATACGTAAACTAATTAATTGCTTATATATCTTTATTTAATGATTTTAATGAAATCGATGGGTCATAAACCCACTTTCTTCAACAACAAAAAAGTTTTTTTATTTAACCCACAAGATATGTTTCAGTGCCATTTATTTATTGTTTTAGTTTAACTTGAGCACTAATGGGTCATAACAGTTTGCTTTAGACATTTTATAATGAGGTAGGTTCATATTATAACATAAAAAATTTAATTCACTTAAAGTACCAAAATCAAAATAAAATTTTCAACTGGGTACAAAGGTTTTGATCAAGTGTATAATTGGCTGGTACCATGTAATGTAAGACTTTTTTTTCTATTTAGATCAATGGTGTCTAAGGGTTTTCAATAAAAAAAAAATGTATAATTGGTATGATGATATACATTGATGTGGTTAAAAAGGTAAGGTGTGATGTTGTATCAGTTCAAGTTGTTTCAGTGAAGATGCATGCATAGATATATGATTTACAGGTGGCATTAAACAAAAAGAAAAATTAAGAAAGGGAAAGGAATTAAAGGAAGAACTTACTAGTGCCATTTGGTACATACCTTTGAGCCAAAAGAAAGAGAGAGAAGAGGGAAAAAGTGCCTTTTTAAGGATACTTAGCTCTCTGTCTCTCTAATGGTGGGGATACGAATTGAACTATCTATGCTTGAGTTTAGGTGTAACCAATAAAACCCCAAGAAACAAACGACAGTGGTCAAATGCTCTTTTGTCTGTGCATCTCTTTCTCTTTCTCCCTCACTGTCCAGTCAAATATGCAGATCATGGGTCAATACGTGACAATTTTACAAAGAAGCCCTCTTTAAAAATAAGTTTAAGCAATACAACCCTTTCTTATCATTCTTGTAATACAATACTGATAAAAATTCTGGTACACGTTTTAATTTACAGGGTTTGACCTCGTTGATTGAACTTTTTTTTTTCCTCCCTCGTGACTCGTTAAATTTCTTGTAATTCTTGACTGAGCATAAAAAGTTATCATTGGAAGCTGAGTTAAATTTCGAATCCTCAAAAAAAAAAAAAAAATAATATTTATGCCTGTCAAAAGTCAAAACTACCTTTTCAATTTCTTATTTCTCCTGAAACTCTTTATATATTATATTTTCTACTCTTCTTTGCCTTTCATTATTGTTCTTAGAACTAACAAAATAAAATTTACACTAATGAAATGTCCAAACTAACCGTCTATCTCTGTAAATTGACAAAACTAACCTTATTGATAACAGTCTGTCAAATACATCTCTCTAGAGAAATACATAATAGCAGCTATCAAGTAGAAAATTACACAATAAAAAAAAAGAAACTCATAAGGTTAGTATATTGTCAATAAGGTTAGCTGGCAGCAAAAAATAGAACGAGAGATGATCATCAATAAGGTTAGTTTCGTCAATTTACAGTGTAGAATGTACATAACAACTAGTGTTAATTTTATTTGTTTGGTTCTATAAGACAAATATGAAAGAAAAAGAAGAGTTCAAGGATATATGAGTTCAAGGAGAAATAATAAATTGAAGTAGTTTTGAAGATCATACAGAAAATTAAGCCAAAAAAATATGTTAGAAAGAATTTGTAATCCTCAACCCTAAACCCTAAACCCTATACCATCTAGTTTAGAATTAAAGTTACTGATAGAGTTCTATTGGTCCAAACAAGACCTATTATAGTCCACCTTTTGTAGGCTACGAAACTGTCCTTCCTGATGCAAGTTCAAATTGTGCCCATATTGGAATTGGATGTGAGTGTATCAATTGAAGGAATAACTGCACCTAACCATCTGGGTACTATCAAAATGTCAAACTATATATATTAAGGATTTTGTTCATATATTATATTGAGTAGTTTAAATCAGTCGTTGGAATTCCAAAAATCCATGTTTAAATTAATAGAAAGGATATAAAATAATGCATGCTTAAAGAATATTACATTCTTCAAACTCTGACTTAGCCATGTTGCATTCTTTTAGTTCCCCTTATAGAATAATATTACATTACAATAACTTATTCAGCGTCTCCAATTTCAATTTTCTAGTTTCACCTCTGCTGCGAATTTCTACTAATAACCAAGCACACAAAAAAGATAACAAATAAAAAGATCCTAAAACTTATGACCATTCTAACTTAAAACTTATGGTATGCATTGGCATGTTGTACAATAAATACTTTAATAACCGTATATATATATCTATATAACTTTTAGGAGAGTACTAGAAAGGTATAAATTCTGAATTAGAGAGAGCCGATGTCATACCTAACAGAGAAAAATAAACATTGCACGAGTCGATATCAACAAGGAAAAAGGCTGTTTAACACAAACGAGACAAGAGAAGGTATGGTGGTCCCCTCGATCTCTCCATATATTTTGTTTTGTATTCTATATATAAAATTTACCACAGTTCCTATTCCTAGTTTTATTCCAACGAGAAATGCCTGGAATTGATAAAATTTCTCTTCCAACTGTAAAATTTAAAAGAATGATGCCAGAACTGTCTTTTTCTTGCCTTAGTTAAGACAACTTTAGTATAATTAGATTTACTGAAGAAGCCAAATTAATACCCTTTCTCGTACAACAATTGCACTTGTACCTCGTATTTCAAACCGTAATTTTCTAAATAAAAGTAAAGAAACAGTCAATAAGCGAGGCTAGGGCTATATACGTACGTATACGGTGATATTCATATTACATGGCTCTATGGATTTATATATTTGTTTTTGAAGTCCATTCAAACAATTAATCTGATGAATCGCTAAATATATGTAATATTTATATGAAAATATATTTGCAAATCAAATTTTATCTTGTTTATAATTTGTTTACTATTTTCTTAAATAGATAAAAATTACTTGATCTAAATTTTTTTATATGACTGTTTAAATTTTAAAAATAAAAATATAAATACATAGTACGGATATCTGTAATATGCATATTACCGTACCTCACACTAAAAAAGGTATAATTAAATTTAAGAGAACGGACGTACAGTACCAAAATATAAAAAATAAATTTAGGACCTGTTCGGCACGTTACTGTGCCCGTGGAAAAAAAAAATTCACTCTGATTGAATTTTTTTTTTCTCACGCGCACAGTAAAATTTAGTTCAATTTTTACGCCCATGCCCATTTCCCTCTTTGCGCCGAACAGACCCTAAAAGTGTGAGGCGTCAATAGTTTTGAATGGCCAATTGTTGGTGAGATACTGAGATATTGACTGCTTGTGATTCAAGTGATGTCACAGGAGTTATCAATGGCCAATTGTTGGTGAGATACTGAGAGAGTATGTGTTTTATATTCCTATGTTAAGCATTGAAGTTATTGGTAATCTATATTTATTTGTCAATATTATTCACTAGGGAATAAAATAATAGATGAATGTCAGAATTCAAAGTTGTAATTAAGTTGATTCTTTCCTTTATTTATTTATGTAGAAATATTTTAAAGATCTTAATTTGTTAAGAGTGAGGCTATTGTAACTGTAATATGCACATTATGGATCTGATCCGTACTAACAATTTATATCTCTATTTTTAAAATTTAAATAATCAATATGATCTGTTAAACATGATCTCTATATGAACTCTTTTGAATGAGAGATCGTGGGTTTAAAATTCAGTTGGAAAGTTGTTTATAGACATTAACTAGAAGTTGATTAACTAGATTTTTACATTTCTTATTAAAAAAAAATGTATAAATTTCAATCTTTACGAAGCAGATATATCTTCAATTTTATTTGAGACTCAGTATTTCACTGAAATAGTAAAAAACTAAACAAGTTACTATTCTTCTATTGTACAATATTTGAACCATATTTGACAAGCATATAATACTAGAAGAATGAAATTGGATCAATTATAGTTTATAAAATGGATGCTCTTTTATTATTATATCCATCATAATATAGTCTATTTTATCCGAATGTAATATGTAGAGTAAAAAATAATATAGCATTTGACTGTAAATTTACTTTAATAATTCTACCTTTCACAATTGCATTTGATTCCACTTGGATTACAATTTCACATAATTTTACTAATTCTCCTTCACCAACCCTGACAATATTCTGGAATAGAAAAAAAAAAACAAAAG
Source organism: Carex parvula (assembly GCA_025461045.1). Classification (NCBI taxonomy): domain Eukaryota; kingdom Viridiplantae; phylum Streptophyta; class Magnoliopsida; order Poales; family Cyperaceae; genus Carex; species Carex parvula. The sequence goes on along the minus strand of JAJGRW010000463.1, from coordinate 2,554 downwards.
ATTTTAATTTTACTAATTTCACGTAACGTTTGTTAAAATCAGAAGTATTCAACAACTTAGACCTCAATGTCAAATCCATGAGTATTCATCACAACTCAGTATCCAACAACTCAATATTCTAAATAGCGATTATCGTGTCATTGCAGAAAGATTACGAATAGCGTTGCTATAACGAAAGCTATTGTACATAGCGTTTTTAAAAAATAAATTATAAATTTCTACTATTTATCAACATTATCTGAAGTCTCATATAGCAATATGCAGCATCAAATTGATTAAGAAATTATAATATTTATATTGAACTAGTAAAATCCAAATTGCTATTGAAAATATCTCTAGTAATATCAAAAAATCTATTTTTTTCTATTCAAAATAACCTAAGCATAATTACAAAAACTAAATATATTTTTTTTATTTAAAATAACCTAAGCATTATGAGATAAACTATGTATCTTTTTCTATTTAAATGAAAAAATAATCGGGACTTTGAAAAAATTGGTCATTACAAGAAATATTTAGTTTGGGACTTTAATAAAAGCCTATGTACCATAGCGTGCGCTACACACTACGTGCTAATGCAAACCGCTATTATCGCTAGCGTCGTAGCTGAATTCAGTGGCGGAACATAGGTATGGCTCGGGGGTGCTAAGCCACCCCAAGGTTTGAATTTTTTTATTGCTAAGTATATAAAAACAATACTATATGATTTGTTTTACATGTATAAGCACCCCCCTAATAATAATACAAAGTTATAGGACTTTAATGTAAAATTTAAAAAACAAAGTTAGATTTATTTATATTTGGGCCAGCCATGTCAGTGGGCCTTCTGATTACAAAAATAGATTTATTTCTATTTCTATGTGTTTGCCCTGGAGAAGAACAAATTAAATTAAAATCCTTTATAGCACTAAGTATCTATCTCTCTGAAATAGACAAATGAAGAAGACAATTTCAAATTATAAATTATAGCACCGATCGTCCGATCCTATAAAATTGAAGTGCTCCGACTCTCTGTTCTCCACGACTCCAACTAGGCAACTACTTAGCGAAGCGTCTCTGTCTGGATCGTCTCCACCAAATTTCACTTCTTCAGTTCTCAGGAGAAGTACAACACCTCAGTGAATTGTAAGAATATATAATTTACTCTCTTAGTCTCTCTTTATTTTATTTCAGATCATTGATTCTCAATAGGTTTGTGTAAAAAAATTTACATCTTCATCTATTAAATTATTGGATCTGTGTAAAAAAATTAAGTTATGTTAAGAATTATTTGTGTATGGAATTAAGGGAATTAAGGATGAAGTGATTTCTTTCTTTGTGTGTAATTTGTAAACAGATATTATTATGTCTTAGAGAAAGATGTTCACATTAGACACTTATTTCAAGAAAATCATTGGGCGAAATTTAAATAATAGGGCGAAATTACTTCAGATAAGATTATTACTGCATTTGATTTTTTAAGAAATCATAGGGCGAATTTAAATAAAAATATATGAATATTATGTTTTTAGTTTGATTTTCATAGACATGATACTTTGTTGGTGTTAGTTATTTATTATTATTTTGTGAAATCAAATTGTGAAGGATTTTCTTATCTTGAGTTATATTTTGTTATGGATTTTTTTATTAAAAAAATTAATGATATTATTAATTAGCCCCCCTATACTCAAATTCTGGTTCCGCCCCTGGCTGAATTAGCACTGTTTTATCTCATAGTTTAGCTTTTAAGGTTCGAAAACGCTATTGCGCAGTGGGCAGAGACAAACTTTCAAGTTATGGAGGTCAAACCTCAAAAGTTTTGTATGAGGTTAATCATATAAAATTTTCACAAAAAGTATGGGATCAACAATTCTATATTATTCATCACATTTATTTTAAATTATATAACAAAATTGTGTCAATGTACAAATATTTTAAAATAATTGGGTCAATTATTCATTATATGCCAAAAACCTCGCCAAGATTCAAACTCTTTCAAGTCTGGTAAAGACAATTACATTTGTTAAATCAGAACATAGACCTCAATGTCAAATCCAACGAGTATTCATCACAACTCACCAACAGCTTCAATATTGACAAAAAGATTTCAATTTCCTCATTATATGCCGAAAACCTCGCCAAGATTGAAGTCTTTGAAGTGATCAAGTCTACTAAAGGCAATTGTACTTTCTACGTTGAGGTGACGTGTCACATACCAATACCTTGGCGTGTATGGTGTACCCCACTAATGCTCTGTTTCTTAAACAGAGTGCAAATTCTTAGTGGTGTGAGACATAGCCAGAGAACAGAGAGCTCGCGTAACGTAGCTCTCTCTCAACAACTCTCCGTTGTAGTTGGTGCCTACTGCCTTGTTTGTGGGCCCCACTATATCGTAAGCGGTTCATGAGGCACTACTCTAAACTTTACGTCTTTACTTACTTGACAACATTCATATTTTTATAGGGTTTATTGTGCAAAAACAGAGGCATGAATTTAGGGGTGTAAACAGATGGGATATTATCTGATTTCGTCCGGATCCGAATCCGAAAAATTACTTAAATTATCCGATCTGTAT
>JAJGRW010000462.1:416305-437139 GCA_025461045.1 Carex parvula | reverse complement strand
TTTTTACAAGCTCTTGATGAAAACCAAATCAAAATTGAAATGTCACAATTTTTACACGTGCATAGATAAAATGATGTAGATCATATCCAATGGTTTATTTTGACTTTTAAGTTTTAAATTTTAAGTTATTAATGTTTTTAAAAATGGAGGCATGACAAATGGAGGCATTTGAACCCTCCTCATATCTCAATGTTCCCGGAAAGGCTTAGAGTGGGGAAAAAAATAGTACTCTTTTTTATTTTGAGGGACTAATTTTTAGGCTTTGTTTTTAAAATTAATTAGGAGGGAGTTGGTAATCCTTTTTTCCATAATTTTGAGTGTGCTATGAATAAAATGTGAGATTGTATGAGAATATATAGAATTCTCTTGTTGTAATTGTAGAGTGTACAAATAAAATAAAATACAATGTGCCCTTGTTTAGATTTTGTTTGTATGTGAAATTTAATGTGAATAATTATTCTCTAGAAGTCCCCAATGCATTATTGAATTACTAGCTAGTCTAGCTTGATTGGAACGTCAATATTTCATTTTTAATGATATTGTTCTTTAACGCAAATCAAAAGGTGGGGCCTATAAAATCATCTTGAAAAGGATGTACGGACTTGTTGGGGTTTTATTTACCGATATTCTTATTAATATCCAAAGTTAATTGTCAGCTACTGACAAGATTTCAAAAAAAAAAAAAAATCCAAAGTTAATTACAAATTAATAAATATATCTAGAATTTCTGGATTTTTCCAAAAAATGTCCAAACCGGCTAGATTCTGGCCGGTTTCCTCTTCCCCAGAAGCTGGCTAGAATCTGACCTGTTTTTTTTTTTTTCTCATTTACAACCTATAAATACCCTTCTTTTCTCTCTTCTGCACACAACTCACTCATCTCAACCGATTTTTCTCTCTTCTTTAAGGTAATTTTTTTATTTAATTTAAATTTTATTTTATTTAATTTAGGGTTTATGGTTTAGGGTTTAGGGTTTAGGGTAATTTGTTGTAATTTAGTATAATTATCATAGTTGATCATATTTTAAGGTATTTTGGCATTTTTTATTAATATAATTAGACTAATTAAGCGTAATTTAGTCGAAATTAGCATAATTAGGATAATTAGACCATTTGAGCATATTTTACCGAAATTAGACTATTGTAGCATATTTTAGGTTATTTTAGCCGTAATTGGACAATTTTAGCATAATTAAGCTTATTTTTTGCCGTTTTTAGCATTTTTTTTACCGAATTAGGTTATTGTAGCATATTTTATGTTATTTTAACTGCAATTGACATATTTTAGCATGTTTAAGCAGAATTAAGTCTATTTTAGTCCTTTTTAGCATATTTTACCGAAATTAGGATATTGTAGCCTATTGTAGCTAAAATTTAACCGCAATTGGCCTATTTTAGCATGTTTTAACCGCAATTGGCCTATTTTAAGTTATTTTTGACATCAGAATGAGTAGAGCACGGTCTACGGCTAGTTCAATAGTTGACGAGCCGATCAGTACTAGCAGCACCGAGCATTTCAGTCATCTCATGTGGATGCCCCACGACGATCACCGAGTGTCACTGGCTTCTCGTGAGGTACGTATCTTATTTTAGGTTTTCTTTAAATTTTGTTTAGTTTAAATTTTGTTATGTTAACACCATGTGGATTATTTTTTTCAACGCAGGACATGTTTCTTTTAGATGTAAAGTTGCGGTGCGTTCATATGCAGTACTATGAGGTGATGGACCAGTACCTCATCAACCTGGGTCTCTACCAGGTTGTGGACATCTTGCGGACTGAGAGAAACATCATCAGTGCATCTCTCATTGCAGGACTGGTGGAGCGATGGCATCTCGAGCTGCACACGTTCCACATGTCATTCGGAGAGATGACAGTGACACTCCAGGATGTGAGTGCCCTTTGGGGTTTGCCTATCAATGGCACACACGTTGGCGGCGTATCTGACAGCCGAAGATTTGCTGCTGATATCGAGTGGTTGTTGGGAGCTGATCTTCTCTCTCTCATTGGAGATTGTGGGCAGTCCAAATTTCATCTGAGGATGACTAAGTTACGAGAGCACTTCAGCGCGGGTCTGACTGCAGATTCCACCGATGAGGAGATTCAGAGGTAAAAACTATAAATTGTTTCTATTACTTTTACTATAAATTGTTTTTATTAGATTTTTCATATTTTGTATTGCAGATATACACGGGGCTACGTGATGGACCCTTTTGGTTCTGTCATGTTTCCTGATTTTAGCGGTGATATGATGCCGATAATGTATCTTCCGCTGTTGACAGACCTCGATCAGCCGTCACTGTACAACTGGGGTGGGGTTGTCCTAGCCCATCTGTACTCCCACCTGTACTCCCACCTGTGCCGTAGTTGTGAGGTAAGCCTCTAACTCTTTTCTTACTTAATTATTTAATTAATCAATCCAAATACCCTGACAGCTAAAATTCTTGAAAATGTAGAAGAATGCGAAGCAGATGTATGGGCCGATACTCTTGCTTCATTACCATGTTGGGAGACGCCAAAAAGAACATCAACTGGCGTGAGATAGATCCGACCAAGCCCGAAAGGAGCCCAGTTATGCTACAAGAGATGCCACATTCTCCCGATGAGCATCTAGAGTAGGACTACCATCGTTGGGTATTATCCAATGCTGGGTGGGAGGTATTCTACGATGAGCATGGACATCCGGTTCAGACTCATGTATGTCATACTTCAGTAGCTGTCAGGTTTGTACAAATTTCTTCATTCATATCAAATTTACTAAATTATGTGTATGATTGCAGGGTCCGGCCGAGATGCCGCCACAGCCACCGCCTCAGGAGTCCTTTACTACTGATGTTGAGTCCCTCTTGTGCAGTCTCGATGAGATCGGGGTATACGAGGAGGGTTTTATGTCGGCACCGCTAGTACCTCGATGTGGGACAGAGATGCCACATGATAAAGAGGCTAGTGGTAGCGGGTCTCATACTCAGCCTGACTTTGGAACTGGGCTCGTTGCATCCATCTTCGGTACACCCTTGCCAGTCCCGACAGTCTCTAGGGGTGAGTACATATGGGATACTGCCGAGCGGATACGCAGCTACACCGATGCTGGTATAGAGACCCCGAGAGAGAGAGCCTGGCCGTGCGAACGTCGGGCAAACGCCGGAGTACCGCCTGAGCGATGGTCCCCGTCTCCGTTTCAGTAGTACCGTGACTAGTTTTGTACTATTTAAATTTGGTATACTATGTTTGGTGCTTTATGTCTGGATTATCATATATTTCGGTTCTTTTGAATGTGTGCTTTTATAGTACTATTTTTATATTTTTCAAATAAAATAAATTATCATGATAATGCTAAACAGAAAATACTACAACAATAACAATAATAATACAACATAAAATATAAACAGAAAATATTAAAAAAAATTGAATAAGTGCTTTAAATAACAGAATAAGTACTTCAAAGATTAAAGGCACACCAATTGACACATCTCAAAATAAATTGAGTCGGTGTGAGTGAAACAAGTACCTAGAAAAATAGTCAAGAAAATAATATTACAATACAATGACAAAATAAAATTACACTACATAATCAGAAAGCATATCATGTACAAGAAGAAAATAGTTTGTGTAAAAAAAAAAAAAATGAGAAAACCGGTCAGAATCTGGCCGACTTCTGGGGAAGAGAAAACCGGCTAGAATCTGACCGGTTTGGACATTTTTGGAAAAACCAAGAAATTATGAATATATTTATTAATTTGTAATTAACTTTAGATATTAATAAAAATGTCGGGTTTATTTGCTTCATTCATTCATTCATTGTGTATCCCGACTTGGCCCGATTTTGGCAAGTGACTTGTGTTTTTTAATCAATATTTTTTCCAAAATGCAAATTCATTATGAAAAACAAATTGATTTGTAAAATATGTGCGTAATTTGTTTTGATAGTTACTAAAATAACTATCTTAATTATAACAAGTTAAAAAAAAAAAAGTTTGAAAGAAATGTAAAGATAATATGTCTGTCGAGTGTCGACCGTCTCCAACAGAAGAGAAGAGAGGAGACCGATATTTTTGACGAAACTCGAGAATTTTGAACATAAATATTAATTTCTAATTAACTTTAGATATTAATAAAAATGTCGGGAGAGAGAAGATGGATATATCATATATTTATAATTTATGCATGCGGAAGTTGAAAGCTAATATATTTTGGTTGTATTTAAAAAAGAAAATTCCAGCTTTGAAAGACTCTTCGCAACAGCCAGCCAACCAAGCGACACACCCAACGCACCACACGCACACATGACACAGTGACACATTGACAAATTGACACACCCTCTCTCTCTCTCTCTTTCTTTGTGCTTCGCTTTTACTCTACTGAGAGGAGAAGAGGAGAATAGAAGGAGAGCACTGAGATTAGAGAAGAGAAGCATCTCTTTCATTCATTCTCCCTCTCTCTCTCTCTTTCTCTTTCTCTTTCTCTGTTGAGTGTTGAGTGCTGAGGGAGATGAGATAAAGTGGGACAGAGTCGAGACACCTACCATTGACACCTCCCCTTCTCCTCTTTCTCCATCCTGTCTTATTCTTAACTCTCACTCCACATCCTCACTCCATCTCCTCTCTCTCCTCTCTCATGTGCCTCCCTTCCTGAGATCTGTTTCTCCAGGTATTTTCATTTGCTCAATTCTTCTCTATTTTAATTTTGATCTTCAATTCAAAATTCTTTTCTACAAACACAAATGTGGATCAATTTATTGTTTTCCACACAATTTACAAACGTAGCCAAGTGTTTCAAATGTGTTCCAATTTTGGTTGATCTGGTGAAAATGAAACAAATCTAGCTACTTCAACTTTGTGTAGGATATAAGCAATATATATAACTTGAGTGGAGCTGAGGAGAATTGATCTGGGGTTAATTAGCAATGTCGTCCAGCAGCTCGAGCCCGACACTGGAAGAGCACCTAAACCGAAAGACGATTGTGTTGGGGCTGCAGCTGTGGACTGTCATCGGCATTGCTGTCGGCATCTCTATCTTCAGTGTGCTGCTGGTGCTGGCAGCCTGCATCTCCCTGCGACACCGGCACCAACGCCACCGCTCCGCTTCCAAGCACCGGTGGTCCTCCGCCCTTCCCCTCACCCAGATACCCACCATCTCTAAGGAGATCAAGGAGGTAACCTCCAACTACCTCTTCGAGCCCTCAATTGATGACATCAACGAACATATTAATGAATCTGAAACTGCAAAAATCGAGCTTGGTACTGGCCGCTCAGACTCGTTTCGCTACATGATGGCGGATGCTGCTGTACATGACATCACTCCTCCTTTGGCGGGTTTGCCGGAGTTCTCTTACCTGGGCTGGGGCCACTGGTTCACATTAAGAGACTTGGAATTGGCAACAAATCGCTTTACCAAGGAGAATATAATAGGAGAAGGTGGTTATGGGATTGTTTATAGAGGTCAATTAGTCAATGGTGAGCCTGTTGCTGTCAAAAAGCTGCTTAACAATTTGTAAGTCTTAGTTGTAGTTTGACTTCGACAAAAATTCATAATTAATTCATTAATGCTCCTAAAATTAGAAAAAAAAAAAAATCTCTTATATCTAGACAATAGTTAAACAAATACACAATATATTTATATTTAGGATGGTATGTTATTTTTCAATATAGGTTTTATACATAATATTTTAAGATTTTGTTTGGCATTAATGAAATTTCCTTGATTATGCTGCCTTACATTGTTAATTTGTAGGGGGCAAGCTGAGAAAGAATTTAGAGTAGAAGTGGAAGCAATAGGTCATGTGCGTCACAAAAATTTAGTGAGACTCCTTGGGTACTGTGTTGAGGGTACTCAAAGGTGAACCATCATTTTTATTAAATTATTTTGGCCCTTTTTGCTGCTCATTTACTCAATTGAGCCAGGGGAAAAAATAGAAGAAAACTAAATAAGTAGAATACTGGTAAATGCTGTTTCTACATGCTTGTGAAATTTTGTCTTATGCTTTCCATGGCATTGAGGGTAGACTGTAAATCATCAGAGAAAACATTCTTCTCAAGTTAAAATTGGTGAACAAGGAGGGGTCTTTTGTTAATTTTTAATTGAGGAAGCTACATGCAAATTCATCTGATGTTTTGTTTTATGAATGAAATCAGGATGCTAGTGTACGAGTATGTGAACAATGGAAACCTAGACCAATGGCTTCATGGTGCAATGCAACACAGGGGTTCTCTCACTTGGGAGGCCCGAATCAATATTCTTCTAGGCACTGCAAAAGCGTAAGTTTATGACCTTTTTTTCTTTTCTTTTTTCCCAAATTACACCAAATATTTTATTTTGTTGCAAATAATACCAATTTTTTTCATCCACAATTAACACCGGACATTGCTTTTCGGTAGTTATAAATGGCAACTTTCTGTAAAAAGTTTGAAATACTATTTTTATATAAGCCCAAAATGAAACCTTTAAACTGAAGAACACTAGAAACCCATCTATACGGTTATACCTCCGTGCAACTTGATTGAAGTTAGTTAACCTGTGGTAAGCTTTTTGTGGAAAAAGATTTATATCATGCAGATTTGGTGAAAATAATCAATATTTATATACTTATGGTTCCAGCTGGTTTTTATTTGCAAATATATAATACATGTAGGGCATTAGTTGGAACTAGGGAATCAGAACACGTGTTGTCATTTTCCCCGTATCCAAATACCATAAAATACAAGGCATTGTTGGCAAATTGCAAATCTGTTTCATTCATTATTTTTCTTACCATTCAAGATTTTACTACTTATCAGCAGGTTTTGATTTGTTAACTTTCTTTTGTTTAATTGTAGTATATTATTTTACTGATATATGTTTTCTTATGTTTCATATTTTTCAATCATGTGGGACAGACTTGCATATTTGCATGAGGCAATTGAACCGAAAGTGGTGCATCGTGACATAAAGTCGAGCAATATACTAATCGATGATGATTTTGATGCAAAGGTGTCAGACTTTGGCCTAGCCAAGCTTCTAGGTGCTGGCAAAAGCCACGTTAATACAAGAGTTATGGGTACTTTTGGGTAAGTATTCTTTTCATAATCTAGTTCAATGAGTTCTTTTATTTATTTATTTTTATTTTTTTATTTTTGCAAAGTACACTTTATTTTTATGAGGTATTGCATCAATTGACATTTCTCATGCTCGCTGTTGAGTGAAAAATAAAAATCCAAACAAATTGTAGTAAAGCTAATCTCAGCTTAAGCTCATCTGATGTATGCATGTTAAACCTCAAATATTGTCAAGCCAGCTTCAAATTACAGATTTAAACTGTGATCCTGATCTATTATGTCAGCCCAGCATCTACATTCCAAAATTTATAATTTTTGGAGTTCATTTTGAATAGGAGTTCAGGATATTAAAATAAATTGTTTCGGTGGTGTTTATTTTTCAACAATTTTCAACCTCTTGATTATCTTTTTGAAGTGTCAACCTCTTGATCATATACAAAATATACTCAAAAGATTGCAAATTTGGAATGTAACCGTTTGGCTCAGGAAGTAGATCAAGATAATGGTTCGAGTTCATTCTTTGAAGCTAACTTGATGGGGTTAAACTCACTGAAGCTCCTTAGTGACCGTCATTATATTAGCCTTTAACAAATGAAGTTACTAAATTATCTGTTGGATTGATTTACTTGCACAGTTATGTAGCACCGGAATATGCAAACACTGGACTGTTAAATGAAAAGAGTGACGTGTACAGTTTTGGAGTTGTTTTCCTTGAGGCAATTACAGGGCGGGACCCAGTTGACTATGGTCGATCTCCAAATGAGGTACCAATTTTGGCCCTTCCCAAAGCACCACAATTGGAAAATAATTTTTTTTCATTTTTTATCATCATAGACCAAAAGCTCATTATATATACATTGTGCCTTCACCTCAAGATACTTTTCTCGAGGATTTTACCATTATGACCCTGCCAAGTATATGTAAAAGGAATTCATTAACTGAGGAATGGCAAACTGTAGGTAAACCTTGTAGATTGGCTGAAGACGATGGTGGCAAACCGGCGATCAGAAGAAGTGGTGGACCCCACCATTGAGGCGAGGCCCAGTACAAGAGAGCTCAAAAAGGCCCTGCTTGCCGCTCTGAGATGCGTTGACCCAGATTCTAACAAGCGGCCCCGCATGGGCCAGGTTGTACGCATGTTAGAGCCTGATGGGCCCAACCTACATGAGGTTCCCATTTTGTGTTATATATTATTTTGTTTTGAATGCTTGCTAAATTAGATGGAGCTACCCTAACAAAGTGTGGCCCAGTGATGTTTAAGCTTCATTAAGTTTAAATGGTCCCTAACCTAACTTAATTTGTCTTATTTACTTCTTCTTTTTATTTTATTTATTTTGTTTGGGGGGACTTGTAGGACCGAAGGCATAGGCGGCATCGAGCTGAGATGGCAGGACCTGAGGTGCAGAGAGAGAACTCTGACACTGATACAAGTGATAATCCTGATTCGAAGCCTATCCGCTCTAGGAACAGTCGGCGATGATACATGAGATATGATAACTCAATCAACTCATTTGTGACTTGTTTAATTTGTTCGTCAACAGTTAGATGCTCGAATATATATTAGGTTTTGGAAAAAAAAAAAAGAAAAAAAAAAAGAGGAAAAGGAGTGATCAGGAGAATCCTGATATCTGGATTTTTTTTGTTCTTGTGGGGATTTTTTTTTTTGTGTCATTGTTGCACTGTGATATATATATATTATTTTTTAAGGTATTTAGGGTTGGGGAATTAGTAATAGATATGGTTTATGGTGTGATTAAAGAGCTTGACGAATTAGTGTGTATATTTTTGTTGGTTAATTAATTTGTTGTGTTTTTTTGGTGGCATTGGAATGTGGGTGGTAGGTATGGGTAACCTTAGAATTGAGGCATGAAGAATAATTTGGTGGCATCGTAATTAGAGTTGTTATAATATTGATTGTATAAAGATCTATTATGTAGTTTACATCCCAGTTATGTTAATGATCAGTCGAAAATTGGAATATATATAAATATATAGTGCAGCTCTGAGAAGCCTTGCAAAGATAGGGAGACTGTAAAATGTAAAAGTAACGAGTTGATTCATACACTGGTTTGGTTTCAGAGCTAGACTATGGTGAGTGAGTTGCGAAGGAAGGATTTTCTTTACTTCACATTCATTTTTGAGGAGGGTTCAAATGCCTCTATTTTTTATGTCTTCACCATGTCTCTATTTTTAAAAACTTTAATAACTCAAAATTTAAAACTAAAAAATCAAAATAAAACCATTGGATATGATCTACATCATTTTATCTATGCACGTCTAAAAAATTATGACTTTTCAATTTTGTTTTGGTTGTCATCAAGAGCTTGTAAAAAATGTACTAATGTAGATAATTTCTAGACGTTGATTTTTCAATTTATTGATTCACATAAAAAACAAAATCAAGATGTGATAATTTTTCATGAATACATAGATAAAATGATGTAGATCATATCCGACGGTTTTATTTTGACTTTTAAGTTTAAAATTTGGAGTTAACAAAGTTTTTAAAAATCGAGGCATAGTGGAGGCACAAAAAATGGAGGCATTTGAACCCTCCTCTTCATTTTTTCTACATTTGAAAGATCAAACTGATCTGAAACGCTCAACATGGTATTCATATTGTGCTTGGAGATCAAATTTTATATTTTTTTAAAACAATTTTACTATTTGTTTAGAATTTTTTAAAATCAATGTTTTTTATGGTCCAGAATCCGTCAAAATTTCTACCTATCTAAAAAAGTAAATTTTTTTTCTAAAAAATATAAAATTTGGTCTCGAAGCATATTTTAACATGGAGATCTTATTGAGCGGTTCAGATCGGCTATTTGAACTTTAAAAATAAAAGTACGAGTATGAAATAAATTTGAAAATAGAAGTATGAGTATAAAGTAAAATAAGATCATTATTTCGCACCATAGACTCACTATTGATTTTATACTTTTTGCTAGATAGTCTAGATTGCTTATGTATTAGAGGTAGGGGTGTCAATGATACCCGTTTACCCTACCCGTACCGTATTCGATAAGGCGGGTATGAATAAAGATTTTTTTTCGTTAGCTAAACGGGTAAGGATACGGGTAAAGACTATTTCGTTACCCTATAGGGTAATTATATAAAATAAAATTATATTATAATGTTTGAGTAATAATTAGTGATGTTAATATTTATTTGCGTGATATTTCATACAATAATGTTTGAGCAATGATTACTTTTGTTATTTAGTATATGATTTTTGCTATAAGAAAAATGCTAATTATATTACTTTATTTACATATTTTGTTATTTAGTTAAATAATTGAAAAGATATTTGTGTTTTTAAATTCTCTTGTTTTATAAAAAAACAATTAAGTTGGAATTGATTGCATAATTGTTTATGTTTTTTATTTTTTTTATTAGTAATGTGATTGCATATGTGTGAAATGAATGAGTTTTGATGTTCTATTCGTAAAATATAATAAAATTAATTATTATGTTAGTATTATTCTTTTTCACCCGCTACCGTTTCGTATACCAGATAATTTTATCGGATAAGGATAGACTAGAATAAGATTAATTTTTAATGAGTAAGGATATAGTATAGATAAAATTAATTCTTAATAGGTATGAGTATGAAAATATTTTCAAGTCATTACACCCTAATTAGAATTAGAGGCTTCTTAAAAAAAGTTGCTATCGTTTTTCGTAATATTATTGTCAAACATGAATTTGTTTATATATATATATATATATATATATATATATATATATATATATAGGGGCTGGCTACTATGCTTATATAAGCATATGCCCACATATGCTTATAACTCATTTTTGCGTTTCCAATGTTCAAATGGTCGATCCGACCGTTCATCTTGTTCTCTATATTAATATGTGCTTGGAGACTAAATTTTACATTTTTTTGAATTTTTTTACTATTTATTAAGCTACTTTGAAAATTGCTGATCTGGGTGAACAGTAAAAACAGTGTTTCCAAAATTCTGGACCATATGATCAGCAATTTTCAAAGTGGCTTAATAAATAGTAAAAAAGTTCAGAAAAATGTAAAATTTGGTCTCCAAGCACATATTAATATGGAGAACAAGATGAACGGTCGGATCGACCATTTGAACATTGGAAACACAAAAATGCTCATTTAAGCATATATGGACATATCTTATATAAGCATAATAGTCAAGCACTATATATATATATATATATATATATATATATATATTATTTTCAGTACTCTTCTGTTCGTCTCTTCGGTTATTGTAAAAAAAATTGAAAAAGTAGAGAGGAAGGAAAAGAATAAGGTGATCCTTGTTTGTAATTATCCATAGCGAAGGGATTCAGGCATTATAGTGTTTGAAAGGTCTTTAAGAATAGAAGGTGATCCTTGAGACGAGACTGAGACCGAGAGATGGCGTGTGCCTTGTCTTCCCCTTCCCCTTCCCCTTCGCCTTCCCCTTCCCCTTCGCCGTCTCGTAGAGGCGTGTGTCTCGTCTCATACGCCTTTCCCCAATCCCAATCCAGTTCCCAATCCCGTTCCAAATCTCAACCCCGACGATTTCCCAACAAATCTGGTCCTTATGGGAAATCACCACCCCCACGGTCTCCAACTAAAACCAATTTCCCCATCATCACTACTCCCAAACCCAAAGACAACAAGGAGAAGCAGCAGGAGGAGAGAAGGCGCCACTGGAAAGCAGGTGAGTTCCCTGCTTTGTCCCTGTCAGACATTGGGGCCCATGGGAATATTAACAGGAATAGCAGCAGGAATATCAGCAGTAGCAGTACCATTAATGTTAGAACTCCCATAAAAAACATCAAGAAGAAACTGGAGCAGCGGGAGAATGCCAGGGCCTGGGTTTGCACTGTCACTGAGGCTCTCTCTGACTCCATCCGCCTCAAGGACTGCCCCCGAGCTCTCCACGTCTTTCGCCTTCTCCGAGAACAGCCCTTCTATGAACCAAGGGAAGGCACCTACATGAAACTCTTCCTGTTACTTGGTAAATCTGGTCACCCCGATTGGGCACACCAACTGTTCGACGAAATGCTTCAGGAAGGCTTGCAACCTACTCCCGCTCTGTATACCGCACTGCTCGCTGCCTACTGCAGAAATAACCTCATCGATGAGGCGTTTCAAGTGCTTCATACCATGAAAACCTTGCCTCTGTGCCAACCCGACGTTTATACCTACAGTACCCTCCTCAAAGCATGCGTTGATGCTCCCCGTTTTGACTTGGTTGATGCCATTTATCAAGAGATGGCTGAGCGTTCTGTCACCCCAAACACTGTCACTCAGAACACAGTACTCAGTGGCTACGGTAAAGCCGGTATGTTTGATGAGATGGAGAGGATTCTGGCAGGTATGCTCGAAAATCCCAATTGCAAACCGGATGTGTGGACTATGAACATAATACTGAGTCTATTTGGCAACATGGGTCAACTCGAGAGTATGGAGAGGTGGTACGAGAAGTTCAGAAATTACGGTATTGAACCAGAAACGCGTACCTTTAACATATTAATTGGTGCTTACGGGAAAAAGAAATTGTATGATAAAATGTCGGCCGTGATGGAATATATGCGAAAGCTAAACGTGCCGTGGACTAGCTCTACGTATAACAATATAATAGAGGCATTTGCAGATGTTGGCGATGCAAAGAACATGGAGTATTCCTTCAATCAGATGCGAGGCGAGGGGATGAAGCCTGATACCAAGACCTTTTGTTGCTTGATTAACGGGTATAGCAATGCGGGTTTGTTTCCCAAGGTTGTCAGCACCATCCAATTTGCTGAGAAAAATGAAGTACGTGCAAATACGGCATTTCACAATGCGGTTATGTCGGCGTGTGCAAAGGCTGGTGATTTGTTGGAGATGGAAAGGGTCTTTAACCGAATGAAGGAGAGGGGTTGTGCTCCTGATAAGGAGACTTATACGATTTTAATAGAGGCTTATAGGAAAGAAGGGATGAATGATAAGATCTTTGATTTGGAGCAGTCTGATCTAAGTCATTTTGCCGCTGTGCCCAGTTGAGTTGCATATAATTAAGTCTTAATTTAGTTTGTTTTCATTTTAGAATTTTTGTTGTTTGCTTATTTGAACTAGCTACTCAATGCCATTAACTCCTCATTCTTTATCTATTTTTCTTACCTGATCTACTGGCAATATCAACATGTTCCTGAGTTAAAGAACCTCATCTAAAGTTTAATTATGAGCCTCATCAAGAAATGAAAGTTCTATCCATGGAAACAACCAAAAATCTTGAAAAGAACTTGGCAACCAAAAAACACAGGGATTTACAGGTTTGATATGTAAATCGGATTTTGTAAATGCTAGCTACAGATATTATTCTTCCCTTTACTTTCTTCTTTCCTCGTCTTTTCCACTTTTGTGGCTCCTTTACCTTAATTCCCCCTTCCTTATAAGAGGGGGAAAAGCAAAACTATTCAATACAAACAAAATCACGCTAAATTTAGCAGCAAATTAAGTACACATCTTCAAAGGTTTTTTTTATTCTTAAATCTTAATATCTGCATTGATTTAATTAACACTTATTCTTTAACCTTTACACAAAAACAATGTTTGCAATTGAAACTGCGTTATCTTTTTTGGAAATTGATTCTCCCTACGAAATAACCAAAAAGAGTAGCAAAAACAATAGGATACATCACGAGAAGTACAGCGACAAGCGGTAAACGGTCATGGTAGAACCCGAAATAATCTTCTAGAAATTGCAAAATGGATTTCTCCTCTCCAAAGACGAAGATTACTTTGGAGACATCTCCGTACTGCGAGGTGAGGAGGGCATTCAGCGTCCATCCCAACGGGCATATGTAGTACATCCAGATCCACCATCCCGGAATTTGCTGCATTCAAAACATTTATGTAATTTCAAGTAACTCATTATATGTATAATTGTTGTCAGTGAGATTAAATTGAAAGGGTTGGTTTCATACAGGTTGAGGAACAATGAAGCCAGAGAAAAGGATGAGGAGTTGGTAGAAAACAGATGTAAGAATGGTGGCGAGCTGAACAGTGGGAGTAATGACGGTGAGCATCATGCCTAGGTAAATCATGTACAGAAGCATGCACAACATGGTGTAGAAAAACCACATGAATTTCCCGGCATTCCATTCGAAACCAATGGCCGGATATGCTATGATCATGAACATCACTACCTGGAACAACACGTATGGTATCTCTATTGCAACCTGCAATTAATGACAATCAAATATATGTATTTGTGCTTGATCCACTAATTTTACCTCTTTTTTTTATAATTAACTAGTTTCAAATGTATTGTGCTAATTAAGTAAACAAAGAAAGTTAGTAGTATTTGCCGATGAAATTAAATGAAGATCAGGTACCTAACCTGAGCAAAGGAGTAAGCCCAAGGAGAGTACATTCCTGCAAAGTTCTCTCTGTAGATGACGGTGCGTTCGACAGAAATGAAGGGTATTGTTGACGAACAATTAGTGATTCCGTTGAACATTGTTGCACAGTACATACAGCCCAATATATTGAACAAATCTTGTTCGTTATTTCTGAAAAAAATAATAACAAATAAATATTTGGTAAACTAACTATATCAAGAAAAATACAAGTTCTCTTATATTTTCAAGTTGCGGGATATAAATGAAATTAATTAACTTACATTTTGCCTCCATGTTTCCAAAACAATAGGGCAAGCATGACAGATGATAAGAACATGAACATTATGCGAGCCATGTTGTAGTGAGGGCTTCTCCAATAGGACAGGGATTGCTTCCACAGGCAAGCCTTGAACTGCACCCAGAACTTTTGCGCGTAACGCGTCTTGAATCTGAGATCACTTGAACCTGGTGGAGGCGTGCTTAGTTGTTTCACCATAATCTCATTCTCCCTTCAATATTAATACAATTCAAAATTATAAAACTGAATACAATTAAATTTTACCAATACTTGGTTCGAAAAGGTCATAAGAACTCACTTGTATAGATCCGATTCCTTGTAAATATGTGCAAAATTTATTCTCGTGTGCGCCTCAACTGATGTAGAGCTAACTTCTAGCATCCATGTTGCTGGGTTATAGTTATCTCTGATTTTTGGTACTC
Organism: Carex parvula; assembly: GCA_025461045.1. Classification (NCBI taxonomy): domain Eukaryota; kingdom Viridiplantae; phylum Streptophyta; class Magnoliopsida; order Poales; family Cyperaceae; genus Carex; species Carex parvula. The sequence continues at coordinate 422,035 of JAJGRW010000462.1, read as the reverse complement.
CAGAAATACCCTGAAAACTCTTTTTTTGTAAGACCAAGCACTTGTAATAATTAAGTTATTGGGTTCTATTTCTTAAATTTTACTAGGCATAAGAAAACTTGCCTCAAAATATTCAATAACTTTACATGAATGTCGACTCAGAGGCCCTGAATAGATCAATTCTCCACCCCTTTTCATCAAAATTAGCTGAGAGTTAAAGGAAATGGAAAGAGTGAATAGTTGAGTCTGTTAAAAGCAAAACAGTAGGTGCTTTGGTTTTGAATCAAAGAAACTATCTTCTCTTCATAGAAAAGTAGCTATTAAGTACCTCGTCAAAGGCTTCAAATATATCAATGCTTGGCTGGTGGATGGTACAGACAACAGTTCGACCGGTTTGAGCAACATTTTTAACAGCACGCATGACGATTGCGGCAGCACGGGCATCAAGACCAGAGGTGGGCTCATCCATGAATATTACTGATGGATTAGATACCAACTCTACTGCTATAGTTAACCTTTTCCTTTGTTCAGTTGACAGACCGTTCAACCCTGGTAAGCCGACCAACGCATCTCTTATGGGATCAAGCTCTATTGTTTCAATCACTTCATTTACAAAGTCCTAGATAAACACCAAACAGTAATGACTTCATTTTCTTTTTCTATTACATACAATCAGAAGGTATATCTGATTATATAGATGTGGTAATAATAAGCAGAACAAACTCACATGTCTAGTTTTAGCACTGATTTCTGCTGGTAGACGCAACCAAGCTGAATAAGCAACCGATTCCTCCACAGTGATTTGTGGAGAATGAATGTCTGTCTGTTCGCAATAACCTGATATTCTTGCGAAGGTTTCCTGCACCTTAGGATATCCACCAATTTGTATCTCTCCTTCGATATAACCTCCTGTTTTTCTCCCTGATAGCACATCCAATAAGGTTGTTTTTCCTGCTCCAGTAACCCCCATTAATGCTGAAAGAACACCTGGTCGAAACGCTCCTGTTATGTTGTGTAATAGTTGGAGTCGTTTCTCTGCATACCCTTGTTCTCTCATTTCCTACATCATAATTTTAATTGCCCATGAGTTTCAGTAGCTTTTAGTGTGTCATCTCTGCAAATGTAATGTATACATCTTTGTATAAAAAAGCAAATGATGTATACATGAATTGTTGTATATCAAACTTACTGGAGGAACATCCACGTAGTAATTTAAATCCTGAAATGAAACAGTGAGGGGTGTAAAAGGCAACACCATCTTCCCTGCAAAGAACAATATTTTTCGTTAGTTGTAATTTTCATTGTCAAATTAATATTTTTCGTTACTAGATGAAATAATCACATACCGGCCTTCTTGGGTTCTTGAGGGCTTGTTGTTGTTGAATCCACAGTCTTATGGCCTTCAAGTTGATGAAGCTTTTCGCGAGATATAATCCCCCTTGAAGCTCCATAAGCTGGGATGGATGATAGATTTGTAAATAATTTAGTCCAACTATGAATTTCAATTGACCCATGCATCCTAACTGCTAATTTTGGGGTTGGTAGTGGTACAATCCACTTTGCGAGCTGTTACTTAACAATGGTTATGCAGCCGTAGCTAGGTAAATTATGGACTGGTTAATTATTCCTATTGAACTAATTGATTCATGAACTTTCTGATGATCCAAAGAGTCGTACGTCTTTTGAACGTCAAGGCAAGAGTGAACCCGAAGTTGAACAATAGGATGAAACCGATAAGTGCTCCAACTCCTATCCAATAGTAATATCCAACATAGTCCAACCCGCGACTTATCAGCATTTGTGTTCCAATTGTTACATTTGATGATTGCATCTAGTTGATGAGCGAAAGTGAAAAAAAACAAGGGATCAGAAAATAAATGTCAAGGGCCGGTATGCAATTAGATTTCTTTTTTACTTATTTTACTTTAGTTAGTTATGATATTTGTTGAGAATTGTATCTAGTTTAGGGTTATATTGAGAAATAGAGAATATAGAGAAGTTTAGAGATTTATGTGCAAGAATGTAAAGGTTCTGTACAAGCCCAAGTCATTAATCAATAAACTAAGTTTAAAGCAATTAGTTCTTTTATATTACCTTTTGCCATCTCGGTGCAAGAAATTCGTTTACAGCTATACCTATCTCAGCGTATGTCAAAGGTGAAACCCAAAATCCCCATTTGAGCCATTGTGGTATAGAAGCTGCAAAAGGATTCATAAAACAACAGTTTACCAAATCCTTAGTAAATGATAACAAACTGGTAAGAAGGGTTTAAGATCTTCTAGGAAAAGTGCACGGCTTCTGAGAGTATAAGTTCATGTGCATAGAAGAAATGAAACAGAAGCAATTGCTTACGACGTGGGAGAATAAATCCTCCAAAAAGTAAGCAAAACACCAAAAGAATAGTGCCCCCAAGAGTAGAAGCCACCGCCGTTTGGAAGTAGGAAGCAGCGAATCGGAACATAGACATAGACATTGCATGTACAAAGAATAGCAATAGCAAATGACGGAAATACCTGAATTTAATGAATTTATGGAAAAGGTATTGTCATTTTCTGCCCTTTAGATTTTACAATAGTAAAACAAATATAGTAAGGCGGTTGATGCATGCTTATACCATACAAAAGTATGTAAACTAGACAAGAAGAGAAGAAATAGCAAAATGCAATTACCGTGATGCTTCAGGTGTAAATCCAATAAGATAATAAGTAATGGTTGTCCAGACGACCGATTCTAACAAAGAGACTGGTATTTTGAGGAGAGAAGCAGGTATTGAATAAGCCCAGGCTGGGTAGAAGAAGAGGTCCCTTTGCTTGTAGAAAATTGGGAGTCGGGTTACAGTCATCGCCAGCTCAGGAAAGCCATTCACCATTTGTAAGAGCAATGCAAAGAAGAGAGAGCCCAAATAGTAATTGGAATGAAGTGTATCAACCCCCATGCGTGTACGTAGAAATACTGTACCAGTGATCAGGGCAAGGAGACCCAGCTGAGTAGATTTGAATATATAAACAAAGGAGTTTCTGCGCATGAGAAGCAGCTCTCTGGCAAACACATGCCTTGCACAACTCCCATTTTGAGAGAGAGTAGATGCTGAAGGAAAGAGCATTTTGTGGCACTGTGACTTGTCATACGGCTTCGCTAGAATGACTGATAAATCCTGTCCAACCTTGTGCGATCTGAATATTTCGATCAGTTCATCCACCGTGACATAGCTATATGCCTCGTTTGATCGGCTCCAGTACTGCTCTTGATCCTTCTTGGATAGCACCTGATCCATTCCATTTTTTTTGTGTGAAAAATATCATGCTCTGACAGACTGACACAACCAAGTGTGCAGCAATGTGTAAAAGACTGATTGCCATTTTTGAAAGAAACTATGGTATTTGACAGGATTCATAAATGTTTTTTTAGTTTGCAATATATGTAATTTGTAAAATGAATACCTCTTGTAGGAAATCTGCAGCTCCTTTCCTTTCAGGGCATTTAAACCCACATTCCTCGAAAAAGTTCAAAATTTCATCTCTGGGTCCGTGATACACAATTGTCCCCTCAGCCATCAATATGATATCATCAAAGAGATTGTAAGTTTCAGGTGCTGGTTGGAGAAGCGAAACAACGACAGTAGACTCTGCTATGTGAGCCAGCTGCTGCAGGCAGGAGACTATTTGGAACGTTGTGGAGCTGTCTAATCCGGTTGATATTTCATCCATAAATAAAGCTTTTGAAGGACCAATTATCATCTCTCCTGGTAAATATATATATAGGTAAGATAACTGAAACAAAGATATAAAAAATGAAAGAATGGGAAACATTTGATAGATAACCTGTAGTTAGTCGTTTCTTCTCGCCACCGGAGATGCCTCGTCTCATGGCATCACCAACGATTGTATCAGCGCATATGTCTAGCCCCATTATCTGCTTATAATTAATATATTTTAAATAATTTGGATTTTATATTATGTTACAGCTATTTTCCTCTTTTTTTTCTCTCCTTTTCTTTTAACATGAGCTTACTTATTACCTTCATGATATAGTCTGTCTGTAAACTTCTTTCTAACCCCTCCAAAGATATGGCCTGTATCAGAAGTTCCATCACTCCATTGATATTAGGAAATTAAAAAAATATACTTACAAAGCTTATTCTTTTTTCTCTCTCTATTTCCTTTTGAATTAATTCTAATACCAAAAAGGCAAGTGAATTTATTTTATTTTTTACCTTCATGTAAGCATCTGCATCTGGGTCAGGAGTAATTCCTTGTTCCTTCTCCCTTCTTATAACTTCTTTCATAATCTCTGCATATTTTTGTTTCCAGAGGAACACAATAGATAGACTCACTCTTAGTGTCAAAAAATGAAAATCATAATATAGGAGTTAGGAGATGGATTTATGCAATTACCTGCTCGGCTGCCAACTCCCTGAAACCTTGCAGAGAAGTCCAAAATCTCTCGTACCGTCATTTCAGGAATATGGAGGTCATGTTGGCTAATATATGCTGATGTTTTCTCTGGTACAAACTCGTCTAATCTGTATCCATTATAGCTAATTTCCCCGTTTACCTACACAAACAAAGTCTATTTTATTATAAAAATTTTAAGCTATACATTAATTTGGCCCCTTTTTAAATATTATTTAGATGTCGAACAGGAGATAAAACCATTTGGGTTTGTACTTGATGCCAGAAAGCAGGACGTACTGTCTAGTCACTATTGACTTAGCCTTGCTTCAAAGTTAAAACTTAAAATTCATGCATGTCAACGAATGGTGGTGGGGCCAGGGCTATTAGCAAATGGCCAAAATTAATATTCCAAATGGGAAAAGTGTCATTCTATAATTACAATTTTGCAAAAATTAAGAATGTTAATTGAAAGTTTGCAAGTTACGATCGAGGATGTAGGAACCTTGAGAGATTTGTCGAGCATTCCAGAGAGGGCTCGCAAGAAAGTCGATTTGCCACATCCCGGAGGTCCAAGCAAGAGAGTGATCCTATATTTAATTGTTTGTCAATTACTAACTAATTGCTCAAAAACTTATATAATTAAATTCAAGTCCTTTGAAATTGGGAAAATTGGTATTAAATGAATTAACTTGCCTGGCCGGCTTGATAACTCCATTGACGTCTTTCAAAATGCGAATAGTTGCTTGTTGACGGTTCAATCCAGGCAGTCTTGCAACACCCTATATATATACTCACAGAAACCGTTAAGAGTCTCTGTACTATATGCATGTATCAAACTGGTATGGTGGTTTGAACATGAACCTGAACCTGAACCTATCGGTACATATATATATATATAGGCCAAGATACTTTAATTAATTAAGAGTAGTAGTGACTGGAAATGACTGTTAATATCAATTATTTTCGTTAGAAAATATGTGTAGCGTACTTACTGAGATTGTGCTGATGAGAGAGTTCCATAATGTGGGTAAAGGCTTCCCTTGCACCACCTGGCACTCGGCTTCCACACACAGATTCTCGTACCTCACCTCTATTGTTGGTTGCTTCACATTTACTCTGTCAATGACCATTAATTAGTCTAAGTGCCTTATTATATATATATATATTAATTGTAAGAATCAATTACAAGCTTAAATAACATTTATTATGCATAGAGAGGTCTTCAAAATTCCAATGGGACAATATATATATAATTAATTTGATGTGTCTAATAGGTGACAGTTTGATTGGGTTCATGTTGAAATATAAAGTCAACTTCTTCTTTTTATTAAGGGGGGGGGGGGGGGGGGGGGGGGGG
>JAJGRW010000462.1:347769-408807 GCA_025461045.1 Carex parvula | reverse complement strand
ATATTACATCCAACCATAACCATTTAGTTGGTTTTATGAAATTAATCCTTCCTAAGAAGATTTCTGACATGCAAAAATGAACTTTTCACAGGCAACATGCACATACTATTGTTTTGTCATGATTGCATTTGAAATAAATTACCTCCCTTGTCAGATTGCAGTAAATCAGATTTCATCACAGTCCAGCTTCCATCTTCTTGTACCACTAGTTAATAAGTTTCCAAGTTAAGAGAGAATATTGCATCTTCTGGTGGGTGTACCTAAATTTCAGGTGAGTGTAACCTGTACCACTTGACCATCTTTATTATACCGAGACCAGTTGGTTAATGGTTCCCTACTACCTTGTAATAGAGACAGCAAGTTAGTTAGCCATAACAGATTATAGTTAGAGTTAGTTGCAACAGATTATGGTTAAAGTCAATGTAATAGGCTGTTAGCATTAACAAATTATGAATAAATACATAGAATGGTATATCCATCACATCATATCCCTTTGACTGACATACAACAATCATAATTAATTAAGTAGGAGCTAGCATTGACCTAGAGAAAATACAAAGGAGAAGCCACAAAAGGACAAATATATATAGAGGAGGGTTCAAATGCCTCCATTTTCCATGCCTCCACCATGCCTCCATTTTTAAAAACTTTAATAACTCAAAATTTAAAACTTAAAAGTCAAAATAAAACCGTTTGATATGATCTACATCATGTTATCTATGTGCTCATAAAAAATTATCACATTTTGATTTTGTTTTTATGTGAATCAATAAGTTGAAAAATCAACGTCTAGAAATTATCCACATTAGTACGTTTTTTACAAGCTCTTGATGACAACCAAAATAAAATTGAAATGTCATAATTTTTTACACGTGCATAGATAAAATAATGTAGATCATATCCAACGGTTTTATTTTGACTTTTAAGTTTTAAATTTTGAGTTATTAAAGTTTTAAAAAATGGAGGCATGGTGGAGGCATGAAAAATGGAGGCATTTGAACCCTCCTCATATATATAATAAGGAAAAGTGAGGCGCCTAGCCTTAGCCTGAAGAAAAAAGTGTAGTATAGTACAGAAATGAGTGATGATGATGATATTCACAGCAATACTGGTAGTGTTAATAGCATACGGAGAAGCAGAAGATGGTCGTTCCGGGAGGCCGCCTTGAGTTTGAGCAAAAGTTTGAGCAGAGGAGACGAAGAAGCGAGAAAGAGAGGGAGAGATGAGGACGAGGAGGAGCTGCAACTGCAATGGGCAGCCATAGAGAGGCTGCCAATGTATAACCGCCTCAGAACCTCTCTCTTCTTCCAGCACCAACATGTTGTTCAAGAGGGAGAGAAGCGGGGGCGGGTGCCGGTGGATGTGGGTCGGCTGGGACCCATCGAGAGGCACCTTTTCATCGAAAGCATGATCAAGCACATCGAGAAGGACAACTTGACTCTCCTCCAGAAGCAAAGGCGCCGAATTGACCGGTACCCATTTCTGGTTTCAATGAAATTCATGGGTTTATTTCTCCACTTTTATCAAAAAAAAAAAAAAAAACGTTCACTCTATATTTCAACCTGAATCCAATCAAAATGTCAGCTAATCAGACACTAAATTAATTATTGTCCAACTGGAATTTTGAAGGTCTCCATCCATAATAAATGTTATTAAGTTTACATGTTTCTTATAATTAAAATACTATAAGGCAGTCAAACTGAAACTAATTAATGGTCATTGACAGAGTAAATGTGAAGCAACCAACAATAGAGGTGAGGTACAAGAATCTCTGTGTGGAAGCCGAGTGCCAGGTTGTGCAAGGGAAGCCTTTACCCACACTATGGAACTCTCTCATGGGCACAATCTCGGTAAGTACATTACGCATATTTTCTAAAAAAATTTAATTGATAATTAACAGTCATATCCAGTCGCTACTCTTAATTAGAGTATCTTGGCCTCTGTTACGATAGGTTCAAACCACCATACCAGTTTGATACATGCATATGGTACAAAGACTCTTAATTTGGACTTAATTATATGTATATGAGGAGTGCCATAGTATTTTGCCCCACATAAATTATATATCCCGTTTGAATTGTGTGGGTATATATATATAGGGTGTTGCAAGACTGCCTGGATTGAACCGTCGACAAGCAACAATTCGCATTTTGGAAGACGCCAATGGAGTTATCAAGCCGGCCAGGCAAGTTAATTCATTTAATACCAATTTTCCCAATTTCAAAGGACTTGAATTTAATTATATAAGTTTTTGAGCAAGTAGTTAGTAATTGACAAACAATTAAATATAGGATCACTCTCTTGCTTGGACCTCCGGGATGTGGCAAATCGACTTTCTTGCGAGCTCTCTCTGGAAAGCTAGACAAATCTCTCAAGGTTCCTACATCCTTGTAGCTTGCAAACTTTCAATTAACATTCTTAATTTTTGCATAATAGTAATTAGAACATGACACTTCTCCCATTTGCAATATTATTTTTGGCCATTTGCTAATAGCACCGGCGCCACCAAGGCTAAGTCAATAGTAACTAGATGGCATCAAGTAGCAAACCAAATGGCTTTATCTCCTGTTCAACATCTACATTATATTTAGGGGGGGAGGGGGGGTGGGGGGCAAATTAATGTAGCTTAAATTTTTTATAATAAAACGGACTTTATTTGTTTTAGGTAAACGGGGAAATTAGCTATAATGGATACAAATTAGATGAGTTTGTACCAGAGAAAACATCAGCATATATTAGCCAACATGACCTCCATATTCCTGAAATGACGGTACGAGAGATTTTGGACTTCTCTGCAAGGTTTCAAGGAGTTGGCAGCCGAGCTGGTAATTGCATAAATCCATCTCCTAACTCCTATATTATGATTTTCATTTTTTGACAATAAGAGTGAGTCTATCTATTGTGTTCCTCTGGAAACAAAAATATGCAGAGATTATGAAAGAAGTTATAAGAAGGGAGAAGGAACAAGGAGTTACTCCTGACCCAGATGTAGATGCTTACATGAAGGTAAGAAAATAAAATAAATTCACTTGCCTTTTTGGTATTCGAATTAATTCAAAAGGAAATAGAGAGAGAAAAAAAGAATAAGCTTTATAAGTATATTTTTTTTTAATTTCCTAATAATACATGGAGTGATGGAACTTCTGATACAGGCCATATCTTTGGAGGGGTTAGAAAGAAGTTTACAGACAGACTATATCATGAAGGTAATAAGTAAGCTCATGTTAAATGAAAAGTAGAGAAAAAAAAAGAGGAAAATAGCTGTAACATAATATAAAATCCAAATTATTTAAAATATATTAATTATAAGCAGATAATGGGGCTAGACATATGCGCTGATACAATCGTTGGTGATGCCATGAGACGAGGCATCTCTGGTGGCGAGAAGAAACGACTAACTACAGGTTATCTATCAAATGTTTCCCATTCTTTCATTTTTTATATCTTTGTTTCAGTTATCTTACCTATATATATATTTACCAGGAGAGATGATAATTGGTCCTTCAAAAGCTTTATTTATGGATGAAATATCAACCGGATTAGACAGCTCCACAACGTTCCAAATAGTCTCCTGCCTGCAGCAGCTGGCTCACATAGCAGAGTCTACTGTCGTTGTTTCGCTTCTCCAACCAGCACCCGAAACTTACAATCTCTTTGATGATATCATATTGATGGCTGAGGGGAAAATTGTGTATCACGGACCCAGAGATGAAATTTTGAACTTTTTCGAGGAATGTGGGTTTAAATGCCCTGAAAGGAAAGGAGCTGCAGATTTCCTACAAGAGGTATTCATTTTACAAATCATCCCATATATATATACATATATTGGAAACTAAAATAACGTTCATTATATTTTTCAAAAAAAAAATTGGAATGGATCAGGTACTATCCAAGAAGGATCAAGAGCAGTACTGGAGCCGATCAAACGAGGCTTATAGCTACGTCACGGTGGATAAACTGATCGAAATATTCAGATCGCACAAGGTTGGACGGGATTTATCAGTTGATCTAGCGAAGCCGTATGACAAGTCAAAGTGCCACAAAAATGCTCTTTCCTTCAGCATCTACTCTCTGTCAAAATGGGAGTTATTTAAGGCATGTGTCGCCAGAGAGCTGCTTCTCATGCGCCGGAACTCCTTTGTTTATATATTCAAATCTACTCAGCTGGGTCTCCTTGCCCTGATCACTGGTACAGTATTTCTACGTACACGCATGGGGGTCGATACACTTCATTCCAATTACTATTTGGGCTCTCTTTTCTTTGCATTGCTCTTACAAATGGTGAACGGCTTTCCTGAGCTGGCGATGACTGTAACCCGACTCCCAATTTTTTATAAGCAGAGGGACCTCTTCTTCTACCCAGCCTGGGCTTATTCAATACCTGCTTCTCTCCTCAAAATACCAGTCTCTTTGTTAGAATCGGTCGTCTGGACAACCATTACTTATTATCTTATTGGATTTACACCTGAAGCATCACGGTAATTGCATTTTGCTATTTCTTCTCTTCTTGTCTAGTTTACATACTTTTGTATGGTATAAGCATGCATCAACTGCCTTACTATATTTGTTTTACTATTGTAAAATCTAAACGGCAGAAAATAACAATACCTTTTCCATAAATTCATTAAATTCAGGTATTTCCGTCATTTGCTATTGCTATTCTTTGTACATGCAATGTCTATGTCTATGTTCCGATTCGCTGCTTCCTACTTCCAAACGGCGGTGGCTTCTACTCTTGGGGGCACTATTCTTTTGGTGTTTTGCTTACTTTTTGGAGGATTTATTCTCCCACGTCGTAAGCAATTGCTTCTGTTTCATTTCTTCTATGCACATGAACTTATACTCTCAGAAGCCGTGCACTTTTCCTAGAAGATCTTAAACCCTTCTTACCAGTTTGTTATCATTTACTAAGGATTTGGTAAACTGTTGTTTTATGAATCCTTTTGCAGCTTCCATACCACAATGGCTCAAATGGGGATTTTGGGTTTCACCTTTGACATACGCTGAGATAGGTATAGCTGTAAACGAATTTCTTGCACCGAGATGGCAAAAGGTAATATAAAAGAACTAATTGCTTTAAAACTTAGTTTATTGATTAATGACTTGGGCATATACAGAACCTTTACATTCTTGCACATAAGTCTCTAAACTTCTCTATATTCTCTATTTCTCAATATAACCCTAAACTAGATACAATTCTCAACAAATATCATAACTACTAAAGTAAAATTAAGTAAAAAAGAAATCTAATTGCATACCGGCCCTTGACATTTATTTTCTGATCCCTTGTTTTTTTTACTTTTGCTCATCAAACTAGATGCAATCATCAAATGTAACAACTGGAACACAAATGCTGATAAGTCGCGGGTTGGACTATGTTGGTTATTACTACTGGATAGGAGTTGGAGCACTTATCGGTTTCATCCTATTGTTCAACTTCGGGTTCACTCTTGCCTTGACGTTCAAAAGACGTACGACTCTTTGGATCATCAGAAAGTTCATGAATCAATTAGTTCAATAGGAATAATTAACCAGTCCATAATTTACCTAGCTACGGCTGCATAACTATTGTTAAGTAACAGCTCGCAAAGTGGATTGTACCACTACCAACACCAAAATTAGCAGTTAGGATGCATGGGTCAATTGAAATTCATAGTTGGACTAAATTATTTACAAATCGATCATCCATCCCAGCTTATGGAGCTTCGAGGGGGATTATATCTCGCGAAAAGCTTCATCAACTTGAAGGCCATAAGACTGTGGATTCAACAACAACAAGCCCTCAAGAACCCAAGAAGGCCGGTATGTGATTATTTCATCTAGTAACGAAAAATATTAATTTGACAATGAAAATTACAACTAACGATGAATATTGTTCTTCGCAGGGAAGATGGTGTTGCCTTTTACACCCCTCACTGTTTCATTTCAGGATTTAAATTACTACGTTGATGTTCCTCCAGTAAGTTTGATATACAACAATTCATGTATACATCGTTTGCTTTTTTATACAAAGATGTATACATTATTTTCCTCAAAAAAAGACGTATACATTACATTTGCAGAGATGACACACCAAAAGCTACTGAAACTCATGGGCAATTAAAATTATGATGTAGGAAATGAGAGAACAAGGGTATGCAGAGAAACGACTCCAACTATTACACAACATAACAGGAGCGTTTCGACCAGGTGTTCTTTCAGCATTAATGGGGGTTACTGGAGCAGGAAAAACAACCTTATTGGATGTGCTATCAGGGAGAAAAACAGGAGGTTATATCGAAGGAGAGATACGAATTGGTGGATATCCTAAGGTGCAGGAAACCTTCGCAAGAATATCAGGTTATTGTGAACAAACAGACATTCATTCTCCACAAATCACTGTGGAGGAATCGGTTGCTTATTCAGCTTGGTTGCGTCTACCAGCAGAAATCAGTGCTAAAACTAGACATGTGAGTTTGTTCTGCTTATTATTACCACATCTATATAATCAGATATACCTTCTGATTGTATGTAATAGAAAAAGAAAATGAAGTCATTACTGTTTGGTGTTTATCTAGGACTTTGTAAATGAAGTGATTGAAACAATAGAGCTTGATCCCATAAGAGATGCGTTGGTCGGCTTACCAGGGTTGAACGGTCTGTCAACTGAACAAAGGAAAAGGTTAACTATAGCAGTAGAGTTGGTATCTAATCCATCAGTAATATTCATGGATGAGCCCACCTCTGGTCTTGATGCCCGTGCTGCCGCAATCGTCATGCGTGCTGTTAAAAATGTTGCTCAAACCGGTCGAACTGTTGTCTGTACCATCCACCAGCCAAGCATTGATATATTTGAAGCCTTTGACGAGGTACTTAATAGCTACTTTTCTATGAAGAGAAGATAGTTTCTTTGATTCAAAACCAAAGCACCTACTGTTTTGCTTTTAACAGACTCAACTATTCACTCTTTCCATTTCCTTTAACTCTCAGCTAATTTTGATGAAAAGGGGTGGAGAATTGATCTATTCAGGGCCTCTGAGTCGACATTCATGTAAAGTTATTGAATATTTTGAGGCAAGTTTTCTTATGCCTAGTAAAATTTAAGAAATAGAACCCAATAACTTAATTATTACAAGTGCTTGGTCTTACAAAAAAAGAGTTTTCAGGGTATTTCTGGAGTACCAAAAATCAGAGATAACTATAATCCAGCAACATGGATGCTAGAAGTTAGCTCTACATCAGTTGAGGCGCACATGGGAATAAATTTTGCACATATTTACAAGGAATCGGATCTATACAAGTGAGTTCTTATGACCTTTTCGAACCAAGTGTTGGTAAAATTTAATTGTATTCAGTTTTATAATTTTGAATTGTATTAATATTGAAGGGAGAATGAGATTATGGTGAAACAACTAAGCACGCCTCCACCAGGTTCAAGTGATCTCAGATTCAAGACGCGTTACACGCAAAAGTTCTGGGTGCAGTTCAAGGCTTGCCTGTGGAAGCAATCCCTGTCCTATTGGAGAAGCCCTCACTACAACATGGTTCGCATAATGTTCATGTTCTTATCATCTGTCATGCTTGCCCTGTTGTTTTGGAAACATGGAGGCAAAATGTAAGTTAATTAATTTCATTTATATATCCCGCAACTTGAAAATATAAGAGAACTTGTATTTTTCTTGACATAGTTAGTTTACCAAATATTTATTTGTTATCATTTTTTTCAGAAATAACGAACAAGATTTGTTCAATATATTGGGCTGTATGTACTGTGCAACAATGTTCAACGGAATCACTAATTGTGAGTCAACGATACCCTTCATTTCTGTCGAACGCACCGTCATCTACAGAGAGAACTTTGCAGGAATGTACTCTCCTTGGGCTTACTCCTTTGCTCAGGTTAGGTACCTGATCTTCATTTAATTTCATCGGCAAATACTACTAACTTTCTTTGTTTACTTAATTAGCACAATACATTTGAAACTAGTTAATTATAAAAAAAGAGGTAAAATTAGTGGATCAAGCACAAATACATATATTTGATTGTCATTAATTGCAGGTTGCAATAGAGATACCATACGTGTTGTTCCAGGTAGTGATGTTCATGATCATAGCATATCCGGCCATTGGTTTCGAATGGAATGCCGGGAAATTCATGTGGTTTTTCTACACCATGTTGTGCATGCTTCTGTACATGATTTACCTAGGCATGATGCTCACCGTCATTACTCCCACTGTTCAGCTCGCCACCATTCTTACATCTGTTTTCTACCAACTCCTCATCCTTTTCTCTGGCTTCATTGTTCCTCAACCTGTATGAAACCAACCCTTTCAATTTAATCTCACTGACAACAATTATACATATAATGAGTTACTTGAAATTACATAAATGTTTTGAATGCAGCAAATTCCAGGATGGTGGATCTGGATGTACTACATATGCCCGTTGGGATGGACGCTAAATGCCCTCCTCACCTCGCAGTACGGAGATGTCTCCAAAGTAATCTTCGTCTTTGGAGAGGAGAAATCCATTTTGCAATTTCTAGAAGATTATTTCGGGTTCTACCATGACCGTTTACCGCTTGTCGCTGTACTTCTCGTGATGTATCCTATTGTTTTTGCTACTCTTTTTGGTTATTTCGTAGGGAGAATCAATTTCCAAAAAAGATAACGCAGTTTCAATTGCAAACATTGTTTTTGTGTAAAGGTTAAAGAATAAGTGTTAATTAAATCAATGCAGATATTAAGATTTAAGAATAAAAAAAAACTTTGAAGATGTGTACTTAATTTGCTGCTAAATTTAGCGTGATTTTGTTTGTATTGAATAGTTTTGCTTTTCCCCCTCTTATAAGGAATGGGGAATTAAGGTAAAGGAGCCACAAAAGTGGAAAAGACGAGGAAAGAAGAAAGTAAAGGGAAGAATAATATGTGTAGCATTTACAAAATCCGATTTACATATCAAACCTGTAAATCCCTATGTTTTTTGGTTGCCAAATTCTTTTCAAGATTTTTGGTTGTTTCCATGGATAGAACTTTCATTTCTTGATGAGGCTCATAATTAAACTTTAGATGAGGTTCTTTAACTCAGGAACATGTTGATATTGCCAGTAGATCAGGTAAGAAAAATAGATAAAGAATGAGGAGTTAATGGCATTGAGTAGCTAGTTCAAATAAGCTAACAACAAAAAATTCTAAAATGAAAACAAACTAAATTAAGACTTAATTATATGCAACTCAAACTGGGCACAGCGGCAAAATGACTTAGATCAGACTGCTCCAAATCAAAGATCTTATCATTCATCCCTTCTTTCCTATAAGCCTCTATTAAAATCGTATAAGTCTCCTTATCAGGAGCACAACCCCTCTCCTTCATTCGGTTAAAGACCCTTTCCATCTCCAACAAATCACCAGCCTTTGCACACGCCGACATAACCGCATTGTGAAATGCAGTATTTGCACGTACTTCGTTTTTCTCAGCAAATTGGATGGTGCTGACAACCTTGGGAAACAAACCCGCATTGCTATACCCGTCAATCAAGCAACAAAAGGTCTTGGTATCAGGCTTCATCCCCTCGCCTCGCATCTGATTGAAGGAATACTCCATGTTCTTTGCATCGCCAACATCTGCAAATGCCTCTATTATATTGTTATACGTAGAGCTAGTCCACGGCACGTTTAGCTTTCGCATATATTCCATCACGGCCGACATTTTATCATACAATTTCTTTTTCCCGTAAGCACCAATTAATATGTTAAAGGTACGCGTTTCTGGTTCAATACCGTAATTTCTGAACTTCTCGTACCACCTCTCCATACTCTCGAGTTGACCCATGTTGCCAAATAGACTCAGTATTATGTTCATAGTCCACACATCCGGTTTGCAATTGGGATTTTCGAGCATACCTGCCAGAATCCTCTCCATCTCATCAAACTTACCGGCTTTACCGTAGCCACTGAGTACTGTGTTCTGAGTGACAGTGTTCGGGGTGACAGAACGCTCAGCCATCTCTTGATAAATGGCATCAACCAAGTCAAAACGGGGAGCATCAACGCATGCTTTGAGGAGGGTACTGTAGGTATAAACGTCGGGTTGGCAGAGAGGCAAGGTTTTCATGGTCTGAAGCACTTGAAACGCCTCATCGATGAGGTTATTTCTGCAGTAGGCAGCGAGCAGTGCGGTATACAGAGCGGGAGTAGGTTGCAAGCCTTCCTGAAGCATTTCGTCGAACAGTTGGTGTGCCCAATCGGGGTGACCAGATTTACCAAGTAACAGGAAGAGTTTCATGTAGGTGCCTTCCCTTGGTTCATAGAAGGGCTGTTCTCGGAGAAGGCGAAAGACGTGGAGAGCTCGGGGGCAGTCCTTGAGGCGGATGCAGTCAGAGAGAGCCTCAGTGACAGTGCAAACCCAGGCCCTGGCATTCTCCCGCTGCTCCAGTTTCTTCTTGATGTTTTTTATGGGAGTTCTAACATTAATGGTACTGCTACTGCTGATATTCCTGCTGCTATTCCTGTTAATATTCCCATGGGCCCCAAGTTCTGACAGGGACAAAGCAGGGAACTCACCTGCTTTCCAGTGGCGCCTTCTCTCCTCCTGCTGCTTCTCCTTGTTGTCTTTGGGTTTGGGAGTAGTGATGATGGGGAAATTGGTTTTAGTTGGAGACCGTGGGGGTGGTGATTTCCCATAAGGACCAGATTTGTTGGGAAATCGTCGGGGTTGAGATTTGGAACGGGATTGGGAACTGGATTGGGATTGGGGAAAGGCGTATGAGACGAGACACACGCCTCTACGAGACGGAGAAGGAGAAGGCGAAGGGGAAGGGGAAGGGGAAGACAAGGCACACGCCATCTCTCGGTCTCAGTCTCGTCTCAAGGATCACCTTCTATTCTTAAGACCTTTCAAACACTATAATGCCTGAATCCCTTCGCTATGGATAATTACAAACAAGGATCACCTTATTCTCTTCCTTCCTCTTTACTTTTTCAATTTTTTTTACAATAACCGAAGAGACGAACAGAAGAGTACTGAAAATATATATAAACAAATTCATGTTTGACAATAATATTACGAAAAACGATAGCAACTTTTTTTTAAGAAGAATTAGAGTGTAATGACTACGATACGGGTAAGATGGAAACATTTTCATACACATTCCCACTAAGAATTAATTTTATCTATATCCTACCCTTATCTGATAAAATTATCTAGTAATGAAACGGTAGCGGGTGAATAACAAATAATACTAACATAATAATTAATTTTATTATATTTTACGAATAAAACATCAAAACTAATTCATTTCACACATATACAATCACATTACTAATAAAAAAAAAAAAAAAAAAAAACATAAACAAATATACAATCAATTCCAACTTAATTGTTTTTTTATAAAGCAAGAGAATTTAAAAACACAAATATCTTTTAGTACAAATTCAATTATTTAACTAAATAACAAAATATGTAAATAAAGTAATATGATTAACATTTTTCTTATAGCAAAAATCATATACTAAATAACAAAAGTATTAAAATCATTGCTCAAACATTATTATATGAAATATCACGCAAATAAATATTAACATCACAATTATTACTCAAACATTATAATATAATTTTATTTTATATAATTACCCTATAGGGTAACGGGTACGAAATAGTCTTTACCCGTACCTTTACTCGTTTAGCTAACGAAAAAAAAAAAAAACTTTATCCATACCCGCCTTATCGAATACGGTACGGGTAGGGTAAACGGGTATCATTGACACCCCTACCTCTAATACATAAGCAATCTAGACTATCTAGCAAAAAGTATGAAATCAATAGTGAGTCTATGGTGCGAAATAATGATCTTATTTTACTTCATACTCATACTCCTATTTTCAAATTTACTTCATACTCGTACTTTTATTTTTAAAGTTCAAATAGCCGATCTGAACTGCTCAATAAGATCTCCATGTTAAAATATGCTTCGAGATCAAATTTTATATTTTTTAGAAAAAAAATTTACTTTTTTAGATAGGTAGAAAAAAAAATTTTGGACGGATTTTGGACCATAAAAAACATTGATTTTAAAAAATTCTAAACAAATAGTAAAATTGTTTTTAAAAATATAAAATTTGATCTCCAAGCACAATATGAATACCATGTTGAGCATTTCAGATCAGCTATTTAAACTTTCAAATGTAGAAAAAATGAAGAGGAGGGTTCAAATGCCTCCATTTTTTGTGCCTCCACTATGCCTCGATTTTTAAAAACTTTGTTAACTCCAAATTTTAAACTTAAAAGTCAAAATAAAACCGTCGGATATGATCTACATCATTTTATCTATGTGTTCATGAAAAATTATCACATTTTGATTTTATTTTTTATGTGAATCAATAAATTGAAAAATCAACGTCTAGAAATTATCCACATTAGTACATTTTTTACAAGCTCTTGATGACAACCAAAACAAAATTGAAAAGTCATAATTTTTTAGACGTGCATAGATAAAATGATGTAGATCATATCCAATGGTTTTATTTTGATTTTTTAGTTTTAAATTTTGAGTTATTAAAGTTTTTAAAAATAGAGACATGGTGAAGACATAAAAAATAGAGGCATTTGAACCCTCCTCAAAAATGAATGTGAAGTAAAGAAAATCCTTCCTTTGCAACTCACACACCATAGTCTAGCTCTGAAACCAAACCAGTGTATGAATCAACATTTTACAGTCTCCCTATCTTTGCAAGGCTTCTCAGAGCTGCACTATATATTTATATATATTCCAATTTTCGACTGATCATTAACATAACTGGGATGTAAACTACATAATAGATCTTTATACAATCAATATTATAACAACTCTAATTACGATGCCACCAAATTATTCTTCATGCCTCAATTCTAAGGTTACCCATACCTACCACCCACATTCCAATGCCACCAAAAAAACACAACAAATTAATTAACCAACAAAAATATACACACTAATTCGTCAAGCTCTTTAATCACACCATAAACCATATCTATTACTAATTCCCCAACCCTAAATACCTTAAAAAATAATATATATATATCACAGTGCAACAATGACACAAAAAAAAAAATCCCCACAAGAACAAAAAAAATCCAGATATCAGGATTCTCCTGATCACTCCTTTTCCTCTTTTTTTTTTTTTCTTTTTTTTTTTTTCCAAAACCTAATATATATTCGAGCATCTAACTGTTGACGAACAAATTAAACAAGTCACAAATGAGTTGATTGAGTTATCATATCTCATGTATCATCGCCGACTGTTCCTAGAGCGGATAGGCTTCGAATCAGGATTATCACTTGTATCAGTGTCAGAGTTCTCTCTCTGCACCTCAGGTCCTGCCATCTCAGCTCGATGCCGCCTATGCCTTCGGTCCTACAAGTCCATCCAAACAAAAATAAAATAAAATAAAATAAAAAGAAGAAGTAAATAAGACAAATTAAGTTAGGTTAGGGACCATTTAAACTTAATGAAGCTTAAACATCACTGGGCCACACTTTGTTAGGGTAGCTCCATCTAATTTAGCAAGCATTCAAAACAAAATAATATATAACACAAAATGGGAACCTCATGTAGGTTGGGCCCATCAGGCTCTAACATGCGTACAACCTGGCCCATGCGGGGCCGCTTGTTAGAATCTGGGTCAACGCATCTCAGAGCGGCAAGCAGGGCCTTTTTGAGCTCTCTTGTACTGGGCCTCGCCTCAATGGTGGGGTCCACCACTTCTTCTGATCGCCGGTTTGCCACCATCGTCTTCAGCCAATCTACAAGGTTTACCTACAGTTTGCCATTCCTCAGTTAATGAATTCCTTTTACATATACTTGGCAGGGTCATAATGGTAAAATCCTCGAGAAAAGTATCTTGAGGTGAAGGCACAATATATATATGATGAGCTTT
Source organism: Carex parvula (assembly GCA_025461045.1). Lineage (NCBI taxonomy): Eukaryota > Viridiplantae > Streptophyta > Magnoliopsida > Poales > Cyperaceae > Carex > Carex parvula. The sequence continues at coordinate 394,913 of JAJGRW010000462.1, read as the reverse complement.
TGGTCTATGATGATAAAAATGAAAAAAAAATTATTTTCCAATTGTGGTGCTTTGGGAAGGGCCAAAATTGGTACCTCATTTGGAGATCGACCATAGTCAACTGGGTCCCGCCCTGTAATTGCCTCAAGGAAAACAACTCCAAAACTGTACACGTCGCTCTTTTCATTTAACAGTCCCGTGTTTGCATATTCCGGTGCTACATAACTGTGCAAGTAAATCAATCCAACAGATAATTTAGTAACTTCATTGTTAAAGGCTAATATAAGCTGGCGGTCACTAAGGAGCTTCAGTGAGTTTAACCCCATCGAGTTAGCTTCAAAGAATGAACTCGAACCATTAATCTTGATCTACTTCCTGAGCCAAACGGTTACATTCCAAATTTGCAATCTTTTGAGTATATTTTATATATGTCAAGAGGTTGACACTTCAAAAAGATAATCAAGTGGTTGAAAATTGTTGAAAAATAAACACCACCGAAACAATTTATTTTAATATCCTGAACTCCTATTCAAAATGAACTCCAAAAATTATAAATTTTGGAATGTAGATGCTGGCTTGACATAATAGATCAGGATCACAGTTTAAATCTGTAACTTGAAGCCGGCTTGACAATATTTGAGGTTTAACATGCATACATTAGATGAGCTTAAGCTGAGATTAGCTTTACTACAATTTGTTTGGATTTTTATTTTTCACTCAGCAGCGAGCATGAGAAATGTCAATTGATGCAATACCTCGTAAAAATAAAGTGTACTTTGCAAAAAAAAAATAATAATAAATAAATAAAGAACTCATTGAACTAGATTATGAAAAGAATACTTACCCAAAAGTACCCATAACTCTTGTATTAACGTGGCTTTTGCCAGCACCTAGAAGCTTGGCTAGGCCAAAGTCTGACACCTTTGCATCAAAATCATCATCGATTAGTATATTGCTCGACTTTATGTCACGATGCACCACTTTCGGTTCAATTGCCTCATGCAAATACGCAAGTCTGTCCCACATGATTGAAAAATATGAAACATAAGAAAACATATATCAGTAAATAATATACTACAATTAAACAAAAGAAAGTTAACAAAACAAAACCTGCTGATAAGTAGTAAAAACTTGAACGGTAAGAAAAATAATGAATGAAACAGATTTGCAATTTGCCAACAATGCCTTGTATTTTATGGTATTTGGATACGGGGAAAATGACAACACGTGTTCTGATTCCCTAGTTCCAATTAATGCCCTACATGTATTATATATTTGCAAATAAAAACCAGCTGGAACCATAAGTATATAAATATTGATTATTTTCACCAAATCTGCATGATATAAATCTTTTTCCACAAAAAGCTTACCACAGGTTAACTAACTTCAATCAAGTTGCACGGAGGTATAACCGAACCGTATAGATGGAACCATAAGTATTATATGGTATTTGGATACGGGGAAAATGACAACACGTGTTCTGATTCCCTAGTTCCAACTAATGCCCTACATGTATTATATATTTGCAAATAAAAACCAGCTGGAACCATAAGTATATAAATATTGATTATTTTCACCAAATCTGCATGATATAAATCTTTTTCCACAAAAAGCTTACCACAGGTTAACTAACTTCAATCAAGTTGCACGGAGGTATAACCGAACCGTATAGATGGGTTTCTAGTGTTCTTAAGTTTAAAGATTTCATTTTGGGCTTATATAAAAACAGTATTTCAAACTTTTTACAGAAAGTTGCCATTTATAACTACCGAAAAGCAATGTCCGGTGTTAATTGTGGATGAAAAAAATTGGTATTATTTGCAACAAAATAAAATATTTGGTGTAATTTGGGAAAAAAGAAAAGAAAAAAAGGTCATAAACTTACGCTTTTGCAGTGCCTAGAAGAATATTGATTCGGGCCTCCCAAGTGAGAGAACCCCTGTGTTGCATTGCACCATGAAGCCATTGGTCTAGGTTTCCATTGTTCACATACTCGTACACTAGCATCCTGATTTCATTCATAAAACAAAACATCAGATGAATTTGCATGTAGCTTCCTCAATTAAAAATTAACAAAAGACCCCTCCTTGTTCACCAATTTTAACTTGAGAAGAATGTTTTCTCTGATGATTTACAGTCTACCCTCAATGCCATGGAAAGCATAAGACAAAATTTCACAAGCATGTAGAAACAGCATTTACCAGTATTCCACTTATTTTGTTTTCTTCTATATTTTCCCCTGGCTCAATTGAGTAAATGAGCAGCAAAAAGGGACCAAAATAATTTAATAAAAATGATGGTTCACCTTTGAGTACCCTCAACACAGTACCCAAGGAGTCTCACTAAATTTTTGTGACGCACATGACCTATTGCTTCCACCTCTACTCTAAATTCTTTCTCAGCTTGCCCCCTACAAATTAACAATGTAAGGCAGCATAATCAAGGAAATTTCATTAATGCCAAACAAAATCTTAAAATATTATGTATAAAACCTATATTGAAAAATAACATACCATCCAAATATAAATATATTGTGTATTTGTTTAACTATTGTCTAGATATAAGAGATTTTTTTTTTTTCTAATTTTAGGAGCATTAATGAATTAATTATGAATTTTTGTCGAAGTCAAACTACAACTAAGACTTACAAATTGTTAAGCAGCTTTTTGACAGCAACAGGCTCACCATTGACTAATTGACCTCTATAAACAATCCCATAACCACCTTCTCCTATTATATTCTCCTTGGTAAAGCGATTTGTTGCCAATTCCAAGTCTCTTAATGTGAACCAGTGGCCCCAGCCCAGGTAAGAGAACTCCGGCAAACCCGCCAAAGGAGGAGTGATGTCATGTACAGCAGCATCCGCCATGATGTAGCGAAACGAGTCTGAGCGGCCAGTACCAAGCTCGATTTTTGCAGTTTCAGATTCATTAATATGTTCGTTGATGTCATCAATTGAGGGCTCGAAGAGGTAGTTGGAGGTTACCTCCTTGATCTCCTTAGAGATGGTGGGTATCTGGGTGAGGGGAAGGGCGGAGGACCACCGGTGCTTGGAAGCGGAGCGGTGGCGTTGGTGCCGGTGCCGCAGGGAGATGCAGGCTGCCAGCACCAGCAGCACACTGAAGATAGAGATGCCGACAGCAATGCCGATGACAGTCCACAGCTGCAGCCCCAACACAATCGTCTTTCGGTTTAGGTGCTCTTCCAGTGTCGGGCTCGAGCTGCTGGACGACATTGCTAATTAACCCCAGATCAATTCTCCTCAGCTCCACTCAAGTTATATATATTGCTTATATCCTACACAAAGTTGAAGTAGCTAGATTTGTTTCATTTTCACCAGATCAACCAAAATTGGAACACATTTGAAACCCTTGGCTACGTTTGTAAATTGTGTGGAAAACAATAAATTGATCCACATTTGTGTTTGTAGAAAAGAATTTTGAATTGAAGATCAAAATTAAAATAGAGAAGAATTGAGCAAATGAAAATACCTGGAGAAAACAGATCTCAGGAAGGGAGGCACATGAGAGAGGAGAGAGAGAGGAGATGGAGTTGGTATTTGGGAAAATGAGGGCTTGAGTGAGGATGTGGAGTGAGAGTTAAGAATAAGACAGGATGGAGAAAGAGGAGAAGGGGAGGTGTCAATGGTAGGTGTCTCGACTCTGTCCCACTTTATCTCATCTCCCTCAGCACTCAACACTCAACAGAGAAAGAGAAAGAGAAAGAGAGAGAGAGAGGGAGAATGAATGAAAGAGATGCTTCTCTTCTCTAATCTCAGTGCTCTCCTTCTATTCTCCTCTTCTCCTCTCAGTAGAGTAAAAGCGAAGCACAAAGAAAGAGAGAAAGAGGGTGTGTCAATTTGTCAATGTGTCACTGTGTCATGTGTGCGTGTGGTGCGTTGGGTGTGTCGCTTGGTTGGCTGGCTGTTGCCAAGAGTCTTTCAAAGCTGGAATTTTCTTTTTTAAATACAACCAAAATATATTAGCTTTCAACTTCCGCATGCATAAATTATAAATATATGATATATCCATCTTCTCTCTCCCGACATTTTTATTAATATCTAAAGTTAATTAGAAATTAATATTTATGTTCAAAATTCTCGAGTTTCGTCAAAAATATCGGTCTCCTCTCTTCTCTTCTGTTGGAGACAGTCGACAGTCGACAGTCGACAATCGACAGACATATTATCTTTACATTTCTTTCAAACTTTTTTTTTTAGCTTGTTATAATTAAGATAGTTATTTTAGTAACTATCAAAACAAATTACGCACATATTTTACAAAATCGATTTGTTTTTCATAATGAATTTGCATTTTGGAAAAAAATATTGATTAAAAAACACAAGTCACTTGATAAGTGATTTTTTTTTATAAGTAGATATTACTTGGTTAACTCAATAAGTTGCTGTATGTTTTGTTGTCAATTAACTGTAATTAATTTAGTTAACAGCCAATTTAATTACCTGTGGCCAAAATCGGGCCAAGTCGGGATACACAAGTCCGTACATCCTTTTCAAGATGATTTTATAGGCCCCACTTTTAATTTGCATTTGCATTAAAGAACAATATCATTAAAAATGAAATATTGACGTTCCAAGCAAGCTCCGATATTTTTATTAATATCCAAAGTTAATTACAAATTAATAAAATATACCCATAATTTCTTGGTTTTTCGAAAAATGTCCAAACCGGCCTAATTATGGCTGATTTCCTCCTCTTCCTTTTTTTTTTAGAAACATTATGAAGAGCAAGATAATAAAATCTAACAATAAAAATTCAATTTTTTTGTTTAAATTATTTGTTAGATTACTTCTTTTGATGTATAATTAGCATCTTTATACTTAAATACGTTAAATTACTTGAAATTATGTTGAATTACACTATATTACATTAAATTACGCTAAATTACACTAATTTCGCTAATTATAATGAAATACGGTAAATTACGCAAAATTACGCTAAATTAGGCCGATTTTGTGTCATCTTTCATAAATCATAAAAAATAGTAAAAAAATTCCAAAAATAGTAAAAATTAGTATTCTACAAGTTCATTATATAACTAATTTACTGAGCTACTTAGATTGAATAATAGAAATGAAAATCTTAATCGGAAACTTCAACTCAAGTTTTGAGCTCTTCCCTTTGTTTTTTGGCAATTCTGAATTAAAATCCGGCATCGATGGCACTAACCCATGCGTATTTTCGCAAGCATTCCGAAAAGTGGTCATTGGCTGAATCGGACACTCGAGCGTCGTTTTATGGCCGTTTGAAGTTTCGTCGTCGTTTTTCGCCTTCTAGTAAAGATATCATCCATATTCATATGTAATTTACCGTAATTTACCGTATTTTAGCGTGATTTAACATAATTTAGCGTAATTTAATGTAATATAGTGTAATTCAACATAATTTCAAGTAATTTAGCATATTTTAGTATAAATATGCTAATTATACATCAAAAGAAGTAATCTAACAAATAATTTAAACAAAAAAATTTGAATTTTCAGTATTAGATATTGATCAAATGGACTCTCCAGGGTGTAAAAAATAAAAATTGAGGAAACCGGCCAGATTCTGGCCGGCTTTCGGGGGAGAGGAAACTAGCCAGAATCTGACTGGTTTGGACATTTTTCGAAAAACTAAGAAATTCTGGATATATTTATTAATTTGTAATTAACTTTGGATATTAATAAAAATGTCGGAGCAAGCTAGACTAGCTAGTAATTCAATAATGCATTGGGGACTTCTAGAGAATAATTAATATTCACATGAAATTTCACATACAAACAAAATCTAAACAAGGGCACATTTTATTTTATTTGTACACTCTACAATTACAACAAGAGAATTCCATATATTCTCATACAATCTCACATTTTATTCATAGCACACTCAAAATGGAAAAAAGGATTACCAACTCCCTCCTAATTAATTTTAAAAACAAAGCCCAAAAATTAGTCCCTCAAAATAAAAAAGAGTACTATTTTTTTTTTCCCACTCTAAGCCTTTTCGGGAACATTGATATATTAAGACTAAAAGGGAAGAAAAACTATGAAGAAACAATTAAACAAAAATAAAGGGTTACATGCAGGGGCTGATCTACTGTAGCACAGGGTAGGGCAACTGCCCTACCCTGAAAATCCAAAACTAATTTACAAAGACTGGATTTTGGGTCTTTGCCCTACCCTGAAAATTGATATTGCCCTACCCTGCAGCCCAATTAAAATAACTGGTCCATTGTATATTAAATTTGGTATATTATATAAGATACGGTCCAATTAAATTCAATTCGAAACTCAATTCAATAATTTCTTGCCCTACCCTGATCAAAATCCTGCATCCGCCCCTGGTTACATGGAAGGGGGAGAAACAAAACAAAACTAAAAAAACCGTCAAACTCCTCCATTATGAACCCTAGAAAAAAAAAATGAGAAAAGAAATAACTTGGGTTGATAGTTCAATCTCTCCACAAAACATGATTGAATTACTCAATCATGCAAAAAATTGAAGGGAAAGAAGAACAAAAGAGGGATGTGTGTTGATATTTAAATCTCTCTGGAGAACATGATTGAATTACTCAATCATGTAAAAAATGGTTAGAGAGAGAAGAACAGAACAATAATAATTGTTACAAACAATAAGCAAAAAGTAGTGAAAATGGTACTCTTTTGAGTTGGAGGGAACTATAGAAAGATAGAATACTAAAACAGTTTCCTTGGACTTGGTCAGATCAATTATATTGCTTGAAAGCCTGGTTCAGCTTCTTCACAACATCTTTCACACTCATTGAAAACTCCTCCTCAACCTACATTGAATACATCAACGATTAATTAATTAATCTCCTGTTAATTGACATTACACATCAACTTACCAAAGTCTACAGCTGATTATAAACAATAAAAGCTATGCATATTTGTCTGGTATTGAGTATAGACTTGTTCATGTATTTTGTTCACCTTGGTAGCAAATATATTTTTCAAAATGAACTTAAAGCAATAAAGACAAACTAGTCCTTAATTTGTACCTGAGCCGTAGCTGTGATGTCAAGAGACGAGCCGGCAAATGGAATCACATTTGTGCTGGTAACACTAAGACCAAGCGCCTCTATCTCAGTCAAGACCTTCACCAAAGCTCCTTTATGGTTTTTACAGTGGATCTTAATCAGAACCGTTCGTTCTGTCATCTTTGCCTCGATTTCTGGCAAAGCATCCGATATGATCCCCTGGTTGTGGAAATTCTCTGTGCAAGAAGAGTTGTTGTCTGCATCGTCATCTCTGTTGTCAGACGAAAGGTGAGATTTCTTTACTATGACGGCTGATTCAACAGTACTTTGCTTTGCGGATTGCGCCTCTAGATCTCGCACTTTGCCTTGCAACTGTGTTAGGTATTTGATTGCATCTCCTAGCACGGTTGCCTTATCCATCTACACAAAAGGATTCATTTAATCAGATGTTTGAAATAACTGGTTAAGATACAAAAGATAAGATTGTAAGAAAAGAAACCTTTTTGAGGCCAGGAACAATCTTAGACAAGGCAATGAACCTCTGGCACAATCTTTCCCTCCGCTTTCTCTCTGCAATTACATGCTCCTTGTTACTACTCCCGGTATGGTTACCAGTACCCTTTCTCTTTCCTTCTCCTACCGGTCCTGGTCCCGGTCCCGGTCCCACCATTGCAATTGCATCATATCCCCTCTTGTTGTTATTACTAGGCAATGGCAATGCCAATGCCATTTCCACCTCCTCTTTGCCTTTGGGCTGGTTCATACCTACAGCAACACCCCCATAAAACCCTGCACTGGCCTTTGTTGTGACATTGGGTGGCCCCACCCCAGCCCCAAAAGATAAGATTGTCGGCAAATAACTTTTCTCGGTGACACCAGCCTTAGAGTCACAGATGGTTGTCTTGGCCATCTTTTTAGGCCTCTCGGGTACATTTTCAATCTTGATGTTGCTCTTGCAAGAGCTCGATTTATGCGATTCTTGGTTTTGGTTTTGGTTTTGGTTTTGGCCGAAAGCATCTGCTATTTCTTCCTGTGTGAATAGGTTGAAACAATCGCCTTCCCATTGGGGAAAGAATCTGGGTTCTTCTATTTGCTGTAAATATAGAGAGATTTGGTTGAGAAATATAGAGAGACAAGAATGAGATGAGAGATGTTGCTATATTATTAGTTCCTACCAAATCAGAGAACAAGTGTGCAGCCATGAGAGGAAATCCTTGTAGCAAATCCCTTTTCTGATATGAGGAGAAATTTGGCTTGGCTGGAAATATGAGAAAAGTTGTGAATTGAATAATTTATATAAATAGTTGAGGCAATAAGTTGATTACATACAAGTGTCATAATATGAGATGGATTTGAGAGTAGGTCCGATGGGCATCGGACCTACTCTGGTTCGATGGGTTTAATCACCGTCGATTTGCTTTAAGCTTCGTGCTGAACACTTTAAAATTCGTGCATATCTGTTTCAATTTGCGTGCGCACAAATCTTGTTAGATCGGACGGTCATAAGCTCGTTGAACCTAAAAGTAGGTCCGATGGGCATCGGACCTACTCCGTTCTCAGTGAGATGAGAGAAGACTGGACTTGTTCAAAATAATAAATTAGAAAGGGTGTGGTGTACTGGTGTTGGAGGCGGAGAGAAGCAAATACTAAATTCCAGAATGGGCCTATAAATAGGCCCAGAAAGGCCCAATGGATTATTTCAATCCCTTTCTCCGTATCGCCCATCCAATGATTCCCATCCGGTTGGTTGAGTGCGTATCCTCTGAGATATCTCAACTTTTGCGTGACCGACGTGTCCGGTGCCTATTCGGGGATAGCGCAGGGGCCAGTATTATTTGAGTTTTGAGATTCGTGCAAAACGAATTTGAACAGTTGAGATTTTCCAATAAGTCACGCAAAATATGAGATATCTCAGGGGATGTGCATTTCGGTTGGTTTCCCCTTTCACAAAACACCATGAAAATAAGTAAATAACGAGATCAGATCTACATCTACTCACTCGCTCGCCAATTTAGTTTTGTGATTGGATTCGTTGCAAAATTAAGCTAGGTACTGGTAAGAGATTCAGGGTAATCAATGCTTGTCATAAGTATTCAATAGTAGGTTGCAAATTGTAATATTAATTTTTGAAAAAGAAAAGAGAGAGAGAGAGAGAGAGAGAGAGAGAGGAAGAACCTTAATTGGTGATGTATTGGAAGAGCTGCGATGCGAGAAACAGATTTGTGATTTGTGTGATCGAACTTCCTCTCTAGGACTATATATAATATAATATAATATGATATTTATTACACAAGGAAACCCTTCTTCTCTCTCTCTTTCTGTGAGAGCCTGAGAGAGTGAGAGGTAGAGGTGTTGAATTGGTTTGTGTGAACTTTGACTCGGCCGCGTTATTTGGAGGCGCGCTCTCTCATTTGTCATCTATCATCTCTCGCTCTCTTTTTTTTGTTTTACTCGATGATTTGATGCTCCCGTCAGGCGTCAGCGTATCAATCTGAGTGCATTGGATGCCTTAAACTAATTATTTATTTTACTGGATTGGATTCAACGAGGGATTCATTTCAATGTTGTTGGCAGGTGAGGTGAGGTGATGTGATGTGATACCACCAATATTTATATATATATATAAATGGCTAATTAATTACAAACACAAAAATGGCTAATTAGTTAACTTTTTCTTTTAAGCAACGCCTTCATCTACCAATGAATGAACACAAATTCAACCTTTCCAATCACAAACTCACAAGTGCTCACAAAAATAAATAAATAAAAAAATATATTATCCGGCTAGCTAGCTAGGTCGACTTTGATGGTGTGTGAACAGCTAGCTAGCTAGGTAGCTACTCAAATAGTCAAATGTAATCGCATCATTGACAATTAATAGGAACACTCGATAGATGGTTAATTGGTTATTGGTTGGTTAGGCTAAAAATTCCAAAATAATTACTATGACAATTAATTGCGTCAATATATCAACATCATCCCAACTTAATTTCCCTTTCATTATATTGCCATTGATTAATTAGTTTCATCTTTTCAATAACTCACACCTTAATAGTATAATCACTTTTTGTTTATGCCAGATAATAATTTGGATTTGCAAAATTAATTAATGTGAATAAAAAAATGCTTCAGGTTTGGTTGGTGTTATGGTGTATGTCCACCACTAGATACTAGCTATATATATAGTTGCTTTGTTGTTAGACTTTAAGGCACATGCCAATACACATTAATTGCAACTTAACTCTCATTCATTATATATTCTTATCTTTAAAATTAAACAGCTAGCTCGCTCTTAATTATTTCTATATAAAATCCGTACCTTCATTATCGTTGAATTCAATGTGTTCACAGAATTAAGACAGCTTTAATTTTAGTTTAATTTTCCTCATAAGTTACAACTGTACGTAATGATCGATCCAATTAATTAGTTCCCAACCTTCTTAATAAAGATAATGGCTAAACACACAGCTGGTTTTAATATATATATATATATATATATATATATATATATATATATATATATACACAGCTGGTTTTAAAATATATATATTCCAAGAGGAGGGATCAAGTTACAACAAATTTGAGTTACAACAAAGTTACAACATTCATTTTTTCATTTTCAAAGTCCAAATCGTCGATCCAACCGTTCAACATGATCATCTAAATAAAATGTACTTGCAGATCAAATTTTATATTTTTTTGAATTATTTTACTATTTATTAAGATGGGTACAAAATTCAATGGTCTAAGTATGGCTATTTTTTGTAAAATACTTAATAAATAGTAAAAAAATTCAAAAAAATATAAAATTTGATCTGCAAGTACATTTTATTTAGATGATCATGTTGAACGGTTGGATCGACGATTTGAACTTTGAAAATGAAAAAAATGAATGTTGTAACTTTGTTGTAACTCAAATTTGTTGTAAGTGGATCCCTCCTCATATTCCAAAATTAAATTCAACTGTTGCAACATGAGCTCTCATTGTTCTAGGTACTTTACTTTGAGATATATAATGTACCTCATATACACTAATTTTATTTTTGAAGAGATCAATTAATCAGGCATACATTAAATTGAGAAAATGAGCCAAAAAGATATTTTATTGATTAATGACTCGGGCTTATATAAGCCTTACAACGCACTCTTTCAAATAACACCCTAGACTATTCCATAATGACCTATTTACCCATAGACCCCTAGAAACCCCGAAAACACTTAAACATACAATATATCTCAACACATTATATTCTTATTAATTTGTACTAATATATACTTTCATTTTCGACATTACCAGCGATGGAGCTAGAATCAATATATAGTTTTATATATTACTGGTAAATGTCCTACATTAATTCCATTCCTATATATCCTACTCCAATAATAAGAATTAAATTTGCCATTCAGAAAATTACATGTTATTACTAAAGTAGCTACGGTGACTTAAAATATGGTTTGATTATTAATTTCATTTGTACCTATTAATTTATTACTGCACACTTTGAGAAGGAAGAGAACTATATATTATGATATATACTTCAAATTTTGTAACTATTATTATAGAGTCCGGCTACTATAACACTAGTGTCATTTCAAACTAAATAACACCACATCTTAAACCATTGGATCTACTTTAATATTCGTGCACAAGATAGGGCTGGAATGACACTAGTGTCTCGCACGAATATTAAAGTAGATCCAATGATTTAAGATGTGGTGTTATTTAGTTTGAAATGACACTAGTGTTATAGTAGCCGGACTCATTATTATAATTATAATAGTAGGGTTAAAATGCACCATTAGTTTTGTGCTCCAACCATACTCCATATCATTATCTTCGTTCTCAAAGTTCAAATAGTCGATCCGAACTGCTCAACATGTTCTCCATATTAAAATGTGCTTACAGGCCAAATTTTATATTTTTTAGAAATTTTTTACTATTTTTTTTAAATAGGTACAAAATCACTGCTTCTAGAGCATTCAAAAATAGTGATTTTGTATCTATCTAAAAATAATAATAAAAAGTTTCAAAAAAATATAAAATTTTATCACTAAGCACATTTTAATATAGATATTATATTGATCGAGTGGTTCGGATCGATGGTTTGAACTTTAAAAACATAAATAGAAATATGAAATATGGTTGAGACGCAAAAAATAGATGGGATGTTTTTTATATATCTAAATTTTAAGGTATTTTATCTATTTTTGTGAAAAATATATTTTACTAGAAAAAATTAAAAGGAAAAAAAAACAAACTGGTTTAGATCGGTAAAATTTCCACCGATCCAAATTTTTTTTATTTTTAAAATCAGTAAAATTACTACCGATCTTACTACCAATATATATATTACTGTACTCTTACTGCTTGTCTATCTTCTTTTCTATTAATTACTACCAATAAAAAGTTTCTCATTTTAACCCTACTTGATTATTAAATCTGCTACTCACTGACTCTTAATTTGATCGGTTCCTGATGCGGATGGATATTTTACAAATTTTGAAGATTGTTTGTCGTACGGCAAATCTTATCAACACAATATGGAATATGTAATATATATTTAACTAACCAACACTTTGTAAACGGGGGCCACAAAATACGCCTCAATTCCTGATGAATGATGCATGATAGTGATAGTGATAGTGATAGACCAATTGATTTGGATTTGCTGTGGTCAAATAAATTTTGTTGTTAACATATATATGGTGTGTTGTACAGTTATAAATGAATTATTCGGCTTCGGTTTAGTGAAATAAAAAATTTGTGATTCAGAAATAATTCGGATATAATTCGAGAATGATTTGGAATTATCCGGACCAGAAATCTCAATTCCAGAATAAAAATTGTGATTATGTTGTGTTGTAGGTCACTGACATGTAAAGTTACAAACTTGTACTTGTTGTTATAAAGTTACCGGGACGGATTCAAATCTGCTGCTATTTTCTTTTCGTAAACACTAATCCTGCTATCTCTGTTTTTTAGAATCCAATCATCCAACTTTTTTTTAGAATGAATCTCAAAGCAACTTTTTTCAAGAACTGTTCTATGCACGCATCTCGAAAACAGTTCGACGATTGAATTCAGAAAAACAAAAATAGTAGGGTTACTGTTCATGCACAAGGATAGCAGCATATTTGAATCCTACAGAGACAGGGACAGATAAGGTAGGTACTTATATGCCTCCTTGTAGTACAAAAATTATAAAATTTATGTATAATTTTTGTTATATTTAATAAAATTTTATAATTTGTTTCTTTATTAATATAATATGAGTAAGATTAAAATTCCTCATTAGTTTTGTGCCTCATCATGCTCCAACGTCATTATCTTTATTTACAAAGTCTAAATAATTGATATGAACCATTCAACATGATCTTCATACTAAAATGTGCTGGATAACAAATTGTAGAATTGATAGAATTTATTTACTAATTGTTTAGAGAGGTACAAAATCACTATTTTCGAATGGTCCAGAATTTTTCAAAAACAATGATTTTGTATCTATTTTAAAATATAGCAAAAAAAAGTTTTAAAAAATATAAAATTTTGTATCCAAGCACATTTTAATATAAAGATCATATTAAGCGGTTTAGATTGATTGTTTAAATTTTAAAAATAGAGATGACGATATTGGATCACAAAATCAATAGGACATTTTAGCCCAACTCATATAATATTTGTCTAATAAATATGTGTCGCTATAAATATATTTTGTTGAATATTATTTTTTATCAAATTGTGCCAATTGCGACCAACATTTTTATTAATATCCAAAGTTTAATACAAATTATTATTTATGCCCAGATTTTGAGCTAATTGCGAAAAATGCCCAAGCCGGCCACAAAATGGCCGGCTTAGGGGTAGGATTAAGCCGGCCACAAAATGGCCGGCTTACTCGGTTTTTTTTTTTATTTATAATAGACACTATGAAGAGCAAAATAATGAAATTTAACACTGAAAATTTAAATTTTTTATTTAAATTATTTGATAGATTACTTCTTTTGATATATAATTAACATATTTATACTAAAATACGCTACATTACTTGAAATTATGTTGAATTACACTATATTAAGTTAAAATACATTACATTAAGCTAAAATACGGTAAATTACGCTAAATTACATATGAATATGGACGATATCTTCACTGAAAATGCGAAAAACGACGGCGAAACTTCAAACGGTCATAAAACGGCGCTCGAGTGTCCGATTTCAGCAAATTACCACTTTTTGAAAAGCTTGCGAAAATGCGCATGTGTCCGTGTTTGTTATGCCGAATTTCAAAATTCAGAATTGCCAAAAAACTAAGAGAAGAGCCTCAAAACTTGAGTTGAAGTTTTCGATTAAGATTTTTATTTTTATTATCCAATCTAAGTAGATCAGTAAATTTGTTACATAATGAACTTGTAGAATACCAAGTTTTACTATTTTTTGAATTTTTTTACTATTTTTTATGATTCATGAAAGATGGCATATAATCGGTCTACTTTAGCGTAATTTTGCGTAGTTTAGCGTAATTAGCGAAGTTATTGTAATTTAGCGTAATTTAACGTAATTTAGTGTAATTCAACATAATTTATTGTAATATATTATAATTCAACGTAATTTCAAGTAATGTAGCGTATTTTAGTATAAATATGCTAATTATATATCAAAAGAAGTAATCTATCAAATAATTTAAACAAAAAAATTCAAATTTTCAGTGTTAAAAATTTCATTATTTTGCTCTTCATAATGTCTCTAAAAAAAACGAGTATTTTTTTCATTATTTTGCCATTTTGTGGCTGGTTTGGACATTTTTTCGCAATTAGCTCAAAATCTGGACATAAATAATAATTTGTATTAAACTTTAAATATTAATTAAAATGTCGGCAATTGCGAGAACTACACGATGTACTGCTTGACCTTTAAAAAAAAGCCACGTTATGGCTATTTTGTCTTCTTCCCTAACTTAATTTTGTTTTGCTTAAAGAAAATAAGAATGATTAGGTAGGTAGTCAATAAAATATGTTAGTGACATCTCCGAGAATCCGCCAAATTAAACAAATTAATTAAAACACAAACATGCGCGCGTTGATTTTTGAAGTGCATGCGATTATCGATCAGATTTAATTTTGATTCTATCATTAATAATGTAAAAGGATATTTCAGCTAGACAATCACATAAATTAAATGAAATGAAATGAAATTAAGATGGATCGATCGATGCATCTAAGATTTCTTTATTAATTAGATACGCATCTTAATTAATTATCACAAGATCATTAATTGCCCAGTAATTTCAAGTACATATATCCTAATTAATTAATTGATTAACTTTCGTTGGGTTAAAAAAGCCCAATTAATATGGATCCGCCTCTGCTGCTCTTCCGAGAGAAGAGCAGGATTCTGCTCTTCCGATCTTAACCATTTAAAATCGTTGAGATCTGTGTATGAAAAAGTTATTTTATCGAGATATGTGAATGAAAATTTTTGAATGATTGAGATCGGAAGAGCAGCAGAGGCGGATCCAATTAATATAGACATACATGTCCGGAAGGTGGGGGTACAACAATTCATTTCAAATCTATTAATTGTATACTGAGATTCTTTTCATAAAGTATGCAATAGAATGTACTTAAGATATAATTATATTTAAGTATGCTGATCATGCATCATGTGTATTTAAACCTAAAATACATGAACTGATCATGTGTTTTTAACAAATACACAAAATAGATTACTTGTTCAGAAGCAAGCAAACAAATATTAAAATACATGAACTAAGCACGCCACCAATTAATTAAATTCATCATCTTATACAGTATACACTTAATTGCTTTTTAATTAACAGAATTAATGGGCTGGGGTTTGTTTTTTTCAACCTGAGTACTTTACTTTTTAGTGCTCCCTTGGTTGTATTAATTAAATGAACATTAATTAATTTGAAGTGCTCCTCCCTTGGTGGAATTTCTTTTTAAAACCATCACTAAAAATGACGAGGTTTTCACATAATTAACTTCTAGGTTGGAACTATACTTTTTTCTTTGTCTAACCACAGTTTACAAAGTGACATTAATTAATTAATTATTAATTAAAACAAAAATATTTTGTTTCAAGTCCCGTATTATTTTAGGAGAGATCGATGCCTGAGATCGATTTTGGAGATCTTGCGGAAAGACTACACAAATTAATTATAATTATAATTAAATTTTAAGCATTCTTTAATTAATCATAAATTTAAACTTATTAAAGTCTTAAACCATTTTGTCTCTATATAAATTATGTTAATGATCATAATTCCATTTGACAAAATTTCATACTGCCGCTAGCTAGCTAGCTGCTATCATCTAACCAACCATTTCACAAAATTTATACAATTGCAACATGTATTTATATTATATTATATTATATTATTACGACATGTTCTTATACTAATGAAAAGCTGGCAATAAGAAACTTGTTTTGTTCATTTTTCAAACCACTTAGGACAACCAATAATTTTTAAATTGCACTATATATATATTTGATACACAATTTTCAAGAAACAATATTATCTAATAAATCAGATAGCAAAATAATTTTTAACTTACCACATTTGAGTTACCTACTAATTTCTAACAACATAAAATACTGTAGAAAAAAATAAATTTCATTCAGTCTAGTCAATCTAATAAAAAAAGTAATTAAAGTTTTTTTTATTTGAATCAAAAGCTAATACTGTAATTTTATTATCGTAAATTATGCTTTTGTCAATGTAATTTTGTATCATGTGTGTATATATAGTTAACAAAATAATTTATGCTTGGATATAGTATAGTGTTAGACCATCAAGCAGAAAATTTTAATTAAATTTGTTTACAAATTTAATAAAAGTAAAACTTTTAAACTGTTTGCAAAAAAAATCAATTAAAAAATTTCAATTATCTTTGTAAACTTTGAATATGAAAATTTAAAAATAGAGCTCGAAGTTCAAATCAGAATTTTTACCAGTTCCACAATGATAACATTTTCAATTTCGAAGATTTATAATTATAATGCAGTTTTATTGGTTTCTTTTTTTTATAATCAAATAAATTTTAAATATCATCTGAGGTAACAAAATATTTCTGTTTAGATTCGGACCGTCCGATCAGAATCTGCACGAATATTGAAGGAAACACGTGCATTCCACCACGGACTGGATTGATATTAAGATGTGAAAATTTGGCTGAAAGTTAGATGTGAAAATGTAGCTGAAAGGATGAGAATCAAATTAAATTGTATGTTGTCCCCCTAATTATGAGCCCAAAGTACTTTGTGTTATTAAGCATATATTAAATTGTATCTTGTCCCCCCAATTAATTATATTAAATTGTTATGATTGAATTGTATGGTTTTGCTATGGTTGGATTTCATTTAAACTTTTGGATATATATGATTGAATGATTGGATTTCATATATTTTAACTTTTTGCCTGATTTCTACATATGGAGGAGGAGGAGGAGGGATTGAGATCTGCTGCGATTCGAATATTGAGCACAGTAATTCCTGCAATCCCTGCTTTTTCAAATCCAGCCGTCCAACTTTTTAGTGCACGCATCTCAAAATAGCTGGTTTTTCTGTGCACGCATCTCGAAACAATTCGACAGCGGAATTTGAAAAAGCAGGAATTGCAGGGTACTGTTCACAGTACCCGGATCGCAGCAGATTCTCACCCGGAGGAGGAGTGGAGGACTATCCATTTCCTGTTTTGGTGGAACCAGGCAAAGATGTGCACATATGTTTTCATGAGTTCAACTTTGAAGCTGTGGTCACCATGCTCCATCATTGCCCTGCGCCTGCATTGCAATCACTTAAACTACATCATTAGGTGCATAAATGCTCCTTTTGTTCTAAGAATCTTAGACTACATCTGAGTCTACAAATACATGCAACCCATTTATTTTTTTCCTTTTTAAAAGGAACTAGGAATTAATTGGGACAAGGGGTAGATAACTTCATGTCATGATATTCATCACTGAGGCCTTTCTTATGAGTTATGAGTTATTCTCAATATTATACTTTTGAGTAAAGCTTATGCTTGTATTTCCTTTGTCATTTTCTATTTTTTTTTGTTTTAATAAAGTTTGGAAATGGGACCATTTTGTCAGCTGTCAATTGGTATGTCTTTCCTCCCACTTGAATTGCAATTTTCAATTATAAAGCTATGTTTGGATGCACTAAGAATAGCACTATTTCTTAGAATAGCATTGCTATTCGGAACAAGGACAATCCAAACGAGAAATAGAGCTATTCGGAATAGAGAGAATAGAGTTATTCTCTATTCTTACAAAAACATGGAATAGCATTTGTTGCTTTCAATATTAATACTAACATAATATTTAAACTAATATTTTATTACATTTAATATTTAACTTAATATTATCTTGATATTATTTAACTTAATATTATATTATATTTACTCTAATATTTTATTTCATACTAATCTAAATAATTTAAAATAATATTAATATTACATTGTAATATTTTAAATTAATATTTATATTATCGTATAATTTAATCTAATATTATTATTATACTTAATCGAATATTTTATTTAATACTAATCTACTATTTAAATAATATTATATTACATTTAATCTACTATTTATTTAATACTAATCTAATATTTAAAATAACTATTTACTATTACATTTAATATTTAACATAATATTATATTACATTTACTATTTCAAATAATATTATATCACATTTTAATTTTCTAATTTATTTTATTTTAATACAATCTAATATTCGAATTTAATATTATATTACAATTAACATTTACACTTATTATTATATTACATTTCATATATATTTTCATTTACTACTCATCTAATATTTTTAACTACTATTCTATTACATTTAATATTTAAATTAATATTATATGTATTATATTTAATCTAACACATAAATTATTACTTTATTCATTCCCTCGAAACTCTATTCCAAATATGCAATCCAAACAACTTTTTTACTATTCCGAATAGCTTGAGCTAGCACTGTTCTTAAACAGTAGCTATTCTTATTTACTGTTCTAAACAGTAGCTATTCTAGCTATTCTAGAGTTCATCCAAACGTACTGATTGATGAATATGTCTTTCCTCAGTAAAAGTGAGTATGGGATTGTGCTATTGGGAACTCTGATTTGGACATGTCAAGATGAAAAGGAGACATTTTCCATAATTAATATCCGAAAATATAGGTTGTAATTGCTATTGTGGGTCCTATAATATACATCTAGACTAATATTGTCATGCTCATGCAGTAGTCATCTGGAACTAATTGAGGGGCCCCATTGAACACAATAAGAAAGTTCACAGGCTTTTTTTTTTATTTGTACAGGCATTTTGTGCATTAGGAATATGAATTGAACTTCAAAATTCAGAAATTTTGTGCCATATTTTGCTTGCATGCAACTTAATATTGACTATATATGTTCCTTTTTAGCTTATTATTCCATTGGTTTTGTTCATCTTAGCTTCACTTTTTTCATTATGGTTGTATCGTTATATATAAATTCTACTTTGAAATAATTATAGATGGTGTGAGTTGAAGCAAATGTGGGGATTTTGTTTGGAACAAACATCAGACAAGTGTCGTTTTGGGTTTACCATTACTAATAATCAATAATCAGTTGAAGTTTCTTTGAATAAGGCAAGTCTGAAGAAGTATATCTATTAATTTGCTAACAAGCACAAGTGCTTAATATATATATATATATAGCATAACCGGTGGTTAGAGATGAGAAATCTCGAGACATTCTCATTCAACATGATTCATGGTGTAGGGCACAAAACTGTAATATTTTAGCACACAAGTATATGTATTGTCTGTCGGATATATTCTTAATTAATCAAATTCTTGATCATATGATCTGTTAGAAAATAATTATTGTAATATGAAACAAATAGCATGTACCATGAGATGAGATGAGAGCATTTAAAAAAAAAAAAAAATTAAACCCATTGCATGGAAATCCACATATTCACCAAAATATCACACAGTCGACGCTGAGAGACATCTCAAACTTGGCAAGAGTAAAGGAAAAACATATATAACAAATTAACTTGGATTAAGATTGTGGGTGGCTCTGAAGCCATTCATGAATAGCAGAACGAAGCACGCGATTTGGAATCAGATTGTGATGTGGAAGTGACAAGTTGGTCATTGGAGATGTATTATGACCTGTACTGAGCCACTGTTTTATTGCCTCTGCATCATATGTGAACCCATCTGCTGCAATACAAGGATCCTTCATCATTTCCTGATATATTGGACAGATGAAGTGTGATGGTATGCTCTCTTCCGTTAGTTCCACGTAAGTACAAGCAGCCTTCATCAAAGGTTCAACCACTACCCACACCTCATTAACAAGATCAGGTCGTTGGCTTCTAGATATCTCGGCACATCTTAGTGCTATCTTTGCTAGTTCCTTAGCTTGCTCAAAGGGCCATGCCCCAGCTGACTCATCAATCACTGACGAGAGAAGCATATCGTTACTCATTGCATCTTCCATTTGTCTTGCTATGTTCATTGGAGGCTTTCCTGTTAAGAGACGAAGGATAATGATGCCCAAGGAGTAGATGTCTGATTTTGGTGTCAGAATCCCAGTTGAATAATACTCAGGGTCATTGTATGATAATGTTCCTGCTGGACGACTTGTTTTGTGGAAAGCAGTTGAGTTGGTGTCTGGTTGTTTCAGGAGGCGAGAAATGCCAAAGTCACTGAGTTTACTCACCAAATTGGTGTCAAGGAGAATGTTTCCAGGCTTGAGATCTCCATGGACTACTAGTTGGGGCTTGTTTGAGTGCAGGAAAATGAGAGCGAGGCAGATCTCACCGATGATGCGGGTCCGCGCCTGCCATGTCAGAGGTGGGGTGTTGTTGGCACAGGTAAGACGATCCTCAAGGCTGCCATTAGATAAGTACTCATATACAAGTGCTGATACTTCTGAGCAAGCTCCTATGAGGTTTACTAGATTTGGGTGCCTCACTTTAGTGAGGATGGTGATCTGTAATTAAGAAAGGAAAATATCTTAAAAATATATAAACAAAATTTTAACAACATTATATATAATTTAATATAAGGTCTAAAAAAATTAGGGTATATCAAAGATCACCACTGTAGATGCTAATCTAGAATGCATCCCTTAAAGTGGATAGCTTAATTCAGCCATACTCTGGTTCTCGCTGAAACTTAATTTTATTTTCGTGCATAAAATTAACTACCTCTTGTTGGAATTGTGATAATCCCTGTATGCTCTGGGAACGCAACAACTTAATTGCTACTGTGGTTCGACGAAGAGAACCTTTGTAAACAGGTCCAAATGCACCTTCTCCAATCTTCAGTGATTCACTAAAATTCTCAGTTGCTTGCTGCAGTTCTTGCAAGGAAAACTCTGAGTTCAATGCTGTAGAGGAGCCATAATGCATCTTTTCTTTTTGCATGCATAGCTCATTAACAAGGAATTCCAAATCAGAAACTTGTTCTTCCAAGACAAGCCTCCTCTCATGTGCCACTTGAATCTGGTTGAAATCTTCATTTCTTTGGATTCTGAGGAGGTCAATCTCTTTAGTGATTTGTTCAATTTCTTCTATTTTCTTATGCTCCTCCTCTTCAATTTCTCGTCTTAATTGATCCTTTTCTTGCTTTTCTCTCTCTAAATTTTCCTTGAGATCTCTAATTTCTTGATCTTTTTGCTGTGAATTCTTTGCTAGCTTGTTCTGCAATTTTAAGTCATAAATTAAGCACTAATATACAATTACAGCAAAAATGTATTTATTGTAAGAAATTATTATTATTTTAAAAACAATATTAGGAGAAAAGTCTTGAACTCATTACTACTAGGTGAGCCATTTTCTTGTGGGCCCCAAAAAATTCTTCAACCATCTTTTCCAAGTTGTCAGCTTTTATGGATGTCTCGTGAAGCATCAAAATTAAAGAAGCATCTACATCAATATCTCCCTAAGAAAGAAAACCTCAATCAAATAGTAAAAAACTTGTCTTAATGAGACGAAAACATACAGAAAGCTCAGATTTCTTTCAGTTTGTTCAATGCTCAGTGTGAAACTCAAGCAGGGCACCATGCTTGTGATCTTATTGTTAACTCTTTAATGTCCATATTTTCAGAAAACACAGAAAAAAGGTTCGCTCTTATGGTCTCAAAATACTGTCACAGTTGGATTGCAAAGGTGAACCAACAAACATTTTCTATAAAATGAGTTATATGAAATATAAAAAATGACAGTATCACCTCTTCTATTGTGGACTGACTACTGGATCCGGAAGATGTGCTTGACAAATTTACTACTGGATCCCTATAAGAAAGGTCATTCAAAATTCAGAGCTGAACAAATTTTACTCTGCAAAAGAGTATGAAGAACATAACTAAATGATTAACAAAACAACAAGTTATACCATACCAACCATTTAATTGTATATAGTGACCAATATAGTATACATAGATGCTGATGAAACTAGTGCCAGTTCGAAGCTCAAACAATTTTGAATGCTTGTAGTGATGAACTTGTCATTTTCTCAATTTTTTGGGGTGCAGGTGGTGGACTTTGCCTTTCTTTTTTATTAAAAGCAAATGGGAGGTTGTCGGCTGCTATATGTTTGAAACCTTAACTAAGCTCTGATTGATGCATAAATTCTCATTTTGATTTGAAGACAGTAAAGCATCACCTTGAGCACGTTGACTTGAATTTAACATTTTAAAACTATCAAATGAAAGTACATAAAGAAATTAAAATTACGGACATTCGAACTTTTCTATCCTTTTTTTATTTGAATCAAAAGCCTCCTCTCATGTGCCACTTGAATCTGGTTGAAATCTTCATCTCTTTGGATTCTGAGGTCAATCTCTTTAGTGATTTGTTCAATTTCTTCTATTTTCGTATGCTCCTTCTCTTCAATTTCTGACATGGTTTAAAGAAGTTGGTCTCTAAGTGAATATATAAAATATGGGCTGTAGCTAGTGGGCCAAGTTAGAAATTATGTTAATTAGTTAAGGAAAGGTGTTTTGTTACTTGGTAAATTTACTCGGTTGTAGCCCTTTTGGTTTTGCTTTATATATAACCTGTTGACAGCTGTAAAAGTAATAAAAGAGAATATTCCAGAATTTGCCATTTGTTTTCTTCTTCTCTATTTCTTCTTTTCTTGTCTTTTCTTCTATTTTCGTTGGGTTCTTTCATTCCAATTTCTATTGGGATATCACATCTTGGTATCAGAGCTCGAGAATGGCACATGAAGGTACTCAAACCCGACATAAACAATTGGAGGAGCAAATTCGAGTAATTAGAGAATCCATGGATAAAGCACAAACAGGTCTGATTGAGCGTATGCAACAACAAGGTGATGAATTACAAGCCCAGATTAAATTACAACAACAGCAATTTGACAAACAAGTAACTGATAATCAGGAACAACTAAATCAAATTACAAGCATGTTGAGTCAGTTGCTAAAAGAGAAAGGAATTCATGGAGCTAGTTCTAGTACCGGGTATGGTACCGAATCGGGTCAAAATCCGAATACAGGGTCACACTCTCAGATATCTACTGTGCCTATACAACCAATACATCCCTCAGCTTGTCAAATTAGCTCATCAATGGTGAACACAACACCCATAGGCTGTCAGAGCTTAAGAACACCACCTATCAGCTACAATACCACCTTACCATCTATGTCTTCCATGTTACAACCAACACAAACCATACCCATACCTACTTTCACCAATACAATTTCATCACCACAAACAGAAACAACAGTTCCAGAAATACCCCAATTCCAGTACTTACCTCCTCCAGTACAATTCATTCCCCATCCCAATTACCCTCACATACCCATTCCAATTATGACAGCACCACACCAAAATTCTCTTTTAAGTCCACCTTTCTTTCCACAAAACTTTTTACACCCAAACCAACAGCTCATCAATGTGAGAAATACCACTCCTAACTCCTTCTTGCCTTTGCCTAGGCTTGAATTTCCTGAATTCAATGGGACTAATCCCAGGAGTTGGCTGCACAAGTGTGAAAGATACCTTCAGCTTCATCAAATTCCTGAAAATCAGAAAGTACATGTGGCTTCATTACATATGGTGGGCAAATCTGACACATGGGTGCAAGGTGCTCTAAGACCCGACATGCAGTGGTATGAATTTGGTCGAGAGGTGCTAGAAAGATTTGAACCCAAGTCCACATTGGGGCTGGTTGGGGAGTTTAACAAGCTTAAACAGTGGGCTGATGTTGAGAGTTACAGGAACAAATTTGAGGAGTTGAAATTATTAATGCACAGAGATAACCCCACTTACGATGAGGCTTATTTCATTAACAGCTACTTAAGTGGTCTTAGAGAAGATTTGAGGTTGTGTGTACTCACCAGCAGACCCAAAACATTGAAGGAAACCTACGAAGCCTCAATTTACCAAGAACTCCTAATTGAACATAAGAAGAAATTGAGATTCTCATTGAACAACAAATCACAGAATGTAGCACAAATGAAGAGTGGGAGTGGTACCAATTTCAGAAATCACAGTAACCAACACCCAAAAAGCAACCCATCAAATGTGAAAGGAACTAAAGAGTGCTACACCTGTGGTTTACCATGGATTCCTGGACATAGATGCAAGTCTAAAACCCTAAATTTGGTCACTGGAGAAGAGAGTCCACCTGAAAACGAATCGTGGCCAGTCGAGTCAGATGGCGAAGAAGAAGAAGAAATGGTTGAGGCACCGGTTGAAGTATTGTTGACTGAACCTACACTAGAAAAGGGGCAAACAGAGGTTAGAATTTCTCTAAATGCAATTGGTGAGACTAAGAGCTTAGACCTAATTAGAATTGCTGGTGAGGTAAATGGGGTGCCAGTGATTGCATTGGTTGATAGTGGTAGCACGCATAGTTTTGTAGACCCAAAGATTGTGAAGCAGGCTGGTTACAATTCAAGCATAACTAAACCAATGGAAATCACGATAGCAAATGGCGCAAAGATGTTTTGTGAGCACAAATGTGATGGCATGATGTGGGTAATGCAAGGAAAGGAATTTCAGTTTGACATGAAAGTCATGGAGGTAGGTTCTTATGATTTGTTGTTAGGGGGAGATTGGATTAAGAAGGAAGGGCCAATTCTTTTTGATATTAGTGCGCCATCAATAACATTGGTCAAGGAAGGTAAACAAGTAGTTTTAAAAGCTATTAAGGATCAGACAAGGAGGTCGGTGGATAGAGGAAGGGTGCAGTTACAACAAGGTGAGATTTGTATGTTTGTGCAAGCTTTTCCGGTGAATGCAACCAACAAAGAAACCATAATTCCTGACAGAATGCATCAACTACTTGCACAAAATTCTGACATTTTTAAAGAGCCAAAAGAGTTGCCACCAAAGAGGACCCATGATCATGTAATACCTCTGAAGGAAGGAGCTGAACCGATTAATCTCAGGCCGTATAGATACTCGCATGATCAAAAGGCGGCCATTGAGAAGTTGGTTGATGAGATGCTAGCTGCTACCGTGATTAGGCCAAGCTCAAGTCCCTTTGCTAGTCCTGCAGTATTGGTCAAAAAGAAAGATGGAAGTTGGCGATTGTGTATAGACTATAGAAAATTAAATAGTCTTACCATTAAGAACAAGTATCCTATTCCTTTGATTGATGAGCTGTTGGAAGAATTGAAGGGGGCAGTGGTATTTTCAAAGATAGATTTGCGAGCCGGGTACCATCAAATAAGAGTTAAAGAAGAGGATATTCCGAAGACGGCATTTAGAGTTCACCATGGGCACTTTGAGTTTAAGGTAATGCCTTTTGGGCTTACCAATGCACCAGCAAGTTTTCAAAATTTAATGAATGATGTTTTCAAAGAAGAATTGAGGAGATCAGTGTTAGTGTTTTTTGATGACATACTTGTATATAGCAGAAGTTGGGAAGAACATTTAGACAATTTGGAGAATGTGTTTAAGAAATTGAGAGCGCATACATTGTTTGCGAAACTATCAAAATGTGCATTTGGGGTGGAAAGAATTGATTATTTGGGCTACATTATCTCTAAAGATGGAGTTGCGACTGACGGTAGTAAAGTAGAAGCCATGTTACAGTGGCCAATACCCCAAAGTGTGAAAGAACTAAGAGGATTTCTGGGTTTAACGGGCTACTACAGACGGTTTATACAAAATTATGGAGTAATTTGCAAACCTCTTACCGAATTGCTTGGGAAAAGGGGGTTCCAGTGGAGCAATAAGGCTCAAGATGCGTTTGAGAGGTTAAAAAGAGCTATGTCATCAGCTCCAGTTTTAGCATTACCAGATTTTTCTCAACCTTTCTGCATAGAAGCTGATGCTTGTGATGTAGGGCTTGGGGCCGTATTGACACAAAATGGTAGACCACTAGCCTATCTCAGTAAGGCTCTTGGAGTTAAAAATGCAGCTAAGTCAATATACGAAAAAGAACTCATGGCTATACTGATGGCCATCTCAAAATGGAGACACTACCTCCAAGGTCAACCGTTTGTGATTAAAACAGATCAGCAGAGTTTAAAGTACCTTTTGGAGCAGAAATTGAAGCATCAACTCCAGCACAAGGCATTAGTGAAGTTTATTGGCTTAGATTACTCGATCCAATATAAGAAGGGAAGGCACAATGTTGTGGCTGATGCATTGTCAAGGAGAGACAGCCACACTTCAAGCGATGCATTTGTTGGTAATTCTCATCTCACGGTGCTACACTTGAGTTCTATCATTCCTGTATGGGAAGAAGAAGCTAGAAAAAGTTACATTGGAGATACATTGGTAGAAAAGCTGAAGGTGGAATTTGATAATGAAGATGGAATAGATGGCGAATGGCAAGTGCAAGCAGGATTGGTTAAGAAAAAGAACAAACTTTACATCGGAGCAAGTGGAGGAGTTAGAAAAAGAATCATGGAGGAATTGCATGCCTCAGCCATTGGAGGGCATTCTGGAATGCAGGCCACATATCAAAGAATTAAGAGAACATTTTATTGGCCTGGAATGAAGAGGGAAATCTGTGGGTTTGTGAAGGAATGTGATAATTGTCAAAGAAACAAGAGTGAACATGTACCATACCCAGGTCTACTACAACCATTACCAGTGCCCGATAAATTTTGGAGTTGCATTGCAATGGATTTCATTGAAGGTCTTCCAAAGTCAGAAGGAAAGAGTGTGATTTATGTAGTTGTGGACAGGTTATCAAAATATGCTCATTTCATGGCACTGTCACATCCATTTAATGCACAAATTGTGGCGAGGGTGTTTATGGACAATGTATTCAAGTTACATGGGGTCCCTAATTCCATTGTCTCGGATAGGGATAAGGTGTTTACCAGTGCCTTTTGGAAAGAGTTGTTCAAGCAAATTGGAACTATCCTGAGCTATTCCACAGCATATCACCCTCAGACCGATGGGCAAAGTGAGAGGGTCAACCAATGCTTAGAATCATACTTGAGATGTATGGCAAACGAAAACCCAAAAAGATGGACCCAGTGGTTAGCAGTTGCAGAGTATTGGTACAACACTAGTTACCATACCTCCCTCAAATGTACTCCATTTGAAGCACTCTATGGATACTCCCCACCACACATGGAGTTAGGCAGTATACCAAGCACTGCAATTGAACCAGTGGATAACTACTTGAGGGAAAGGGCGGTGGTGTTACAGAAATTAAAAGAGCAATTGGAAAGAGCACAAGCCAGAATTAAGTTTTTTGCCGACAAAAACAGAAGTGAAAGAGAGTTAGAAGTAGGCGATGCAGTGTACCTGAAGCTTCAGCCGTACCGGCAAACCTCAGTGGCGGTTAGGAAATGCTTGAAACTGAGCTCAAAGTATTATGGACCTTTCACTGTGCTGGAGAAGATTGGAGCTGTTGCTTACAAATTGAAATTGCCTGAAGGAAGTCAAATTCATCCGGTTTTTTCATATTTCTCAGTTAAAGAAAAGGATAGGCAAGCAAATAGCAGCACCTACCTTGCCGATTGTGGGTCAAGAAGGAGAAATCAAGGTTGAACCTGTGGTTGCACTGGATCGTCGGCTAATTAATAGGAATGGCTCTCCTGTGGCACAAGGTGCTAGTTCGTTGGTCCAATTTACCGGATCAAGCTGCAACTTGGGAGGATTACTTGTTCATCAGAAAGAAATTTCCAAATTTTGAGGTGGAGATAGCTCCTCGAGGTCAAGGAGCTTCTGAAGGAGAGGGTACTGACATGGTTTAAAGAAGTTGGTCTCTAAGTGAATATATAAAATATGGGCTGTAGCTAGTGGGCCAAGTTAGAAATTATGTTAATTAGTTAAGGAAAGGTGTTTTGTTACTTGGTAAATTTACTCGGTTGTAGCCCTTTTGGTTTTGCTTTATATATAACCTGTTGACAGCTGTAAAAGTAATAAAAGAGAATATTCCAGAATTTGCCATTTGTTTTCTTCTTCTCTATTTCTTCTTTTCTTGTCTTTTCTTCTATTTTCGTTGGGTTCTTTCATTCCAATTTCTATTGGGATATCACAATTTCTCGTCTAGGAACTTTAATTGTCAACTAAGAGAGAGTAAGAGAGACCTGATCAGCAGTATCGAAAAGAAAAGGATTAGAAATTTGTTAAGTTAATGAAAAGTCAATTTATCAGTTTATTTCTGAAACAAATAAAATACCATTTACTTGTTTTGTGAAGCTTTAGGCGTTTGGATCATCGATCTGGTGAGGTCAACTTATGGATAGTATTGATTGCTAGGGTTTTAGTAAAGAACGAGAAAGAAAGAAAGCGAGGTTTTAGAAGAAAGATGGTTCAGAGAATTTTTTTTTTCACTTTCTATCGAAAGAATCTTTCAATTTTACAAAATAGTCCTTACATTGTGTAAAATTGGAAAAGTTTCCTTGGAGTTCCTATAAAATTTACAAAATAGTCCTTATTTAGTGGGCAATAGCTGGAACAAGAAAAGGTCCCATTGCCCATTGGGGAATGCCATGCGAATATGCGATGCGGGTAGTGTATTGATTATACCCGCCCGGTCCAACCCGACCCGCGCAAACCCGGGACCCGGACCCGGACCGACCCGGATCCGAGCATGAACCCGACCCGAACCGTCCTAAAGGGATGGGTCGGGTTTAAAACGGGTCGGATGCGGTTTTCTGGGCGAAACCCGACCTCCCCCCCACCGTTTCAACCCGTCTACCCGAACCAGACCCGGACCGGCCTAAACCCATCCGAACCGACCGAACCCGACCCAAAACCCGACTAAACCCCCCTAAAACCCGGCCGAACCCGGGTGAACCGACCCAAACCCGACCTAACCCGGGTCAAACCCGACCTAACCCGGGTCAAACCCGACCTAACCCCCCGAAACCCGGGTCAAACCCGGCGGGACCCGACCCGACCCGAGCCAACCCGACCCCCCATCCGAAATTTGAAATTTTTTTGAGTTTCAACGGCAGATTCCCCCCCCCCCCCCAAAAACACCCTTAAATATACCCCCATTCTTCATAAATTTTCACATCTCATACTCATTATTCTCATCTCACATCTCATACTCATTATTCTCATTCTCAATATTTTTATTATTCTCAAATTTTATTTTTATTGTTTAAAAAAAAAGAGTTGCAATTTATTTCATTCTACAAATACGCAAAGGAATACGAAAGACGAAAGTAGAGGAATTACGAAGGATTTTTTTCATTCTACCTCCCGCAAGATTTTTCCGCAAGATTAAAAGGTTAGATTTATTTTTAGTAATTGTTAAATAATTAGAATTAGTTTAAATAGGTTAATTTAGTAATTGTTATGAATTGTTAGATAATTTTAAGTAATTGTTAGTAATGTTTAGAAATTTGTAGTAATTTTGAGTAATTGTTACTTTGTTAGTAATTGTTAGTAATTTTAAGTAGATGTTAGTAATTTTTAGTAATTGTTAGATATTGTTAGTAATTTTTAATATTGTTAGTTTTTCTTTGTTAAATTCGGATTTATTTTTAAATTTGTTAGATAAATAAGCTACATTTATTTGTTTGTTCAAATAAATGTTATATTTGTTAGATTTTTGAATATGTTAGATTATTGGATTTTATTTTTGAATATGTTAGATTATTGGATAATGGATATGTTAGATTATTGGATTTGTTAGATTATTATATTTATTTTGAAAATCGGATTTATTTTGAAATATGTTAGATTTTATTTTTTTAAATTCGGATTTATCTTAAATAGGTTAGATTTTTTAGTTATTTTTTATTTTTGAATTTGTTGGATAGTTAGATTTATTTTTAAATATGTAATCTTTATTTTTAATAGGTTACATTTGAATAATTTCAAATATGTTAGATTTTAGATTTATTTTTAAATATGTTAGATTATTGTATTTAATTTTGAAATATGTTAGATTTTACTTGTTAAAATAAGTTATTTTATTTATTAATAGGTTAGATAAATAGATTTGTTAGATAAATATGTTATATTTTCTTTTTTAAATTTTGAATATGTTAGATTATTGGATTTTATTTTGAAATTCGAATTTATTTTGAAATAGGCTAGATTTTATTTTTTTAAATTCGGATTTATCTTAAATAGGTTAGATTTGTTAGTTATTTTTTATTTTTGAATTAGTTGGATAGTTAGATTTATTTTTAAATATGTTATATTTATTTTTAATAGGTTACATTTGAATATGTTAGAAATATGTTATATTTTAGATTTATTTTTTAATATGTTTGAAATATGTTAGATTTATTTTTAATAGGTTACATTTTTAGTAGGTTACATTTGAATATGTTAGATTATTGTATTTTATTTTGAAATAGGCTAAATATGTTAGATTATTGTATTTGTTAGATTATTGTATTTTATTTTGAAATAGGTTAGATAAATAAATTTGTTAGATAAATATGTTATATTTTATTTTTTAAATTTTGAATATGTTAGATTATTGAATTTTATTTTGAAATTCGGATTTATTTTGAAATAGGTTAGATTTTATTTTTTAAAATTCGAATTTATCTTAAATAGGTTAGATTTTTTAGTTATTTCTTATTTTTTAATTTGTTGGATAGTTAGATTTATTTCTAAATATGCTATCTTTATTTTTAATAGGTTACATTTGAATATTTTCAAATATGTTAGATTTTAGATTTATTTTGAAATATGTTAGATTATTGTATTTTATTTTGAAATAGGTTAGATAAATAGATTTGTTTGATAAATATGTTATATTTTATTTTTTAAATTTTGAATATGTTAGATTATTGAATTTTATTTTGAAATTCGGATTTATTTTGAAATAGGTTAGATTTTATTTTTTAAAATTCGAATTTATCTTTAATAGGTTAGATTTTTTAGTTATTTCTTATTTTTGAATTTGTTGGATAGTTAGATTTATTTCTAAATATGTTATCTTTATTTTTAATAGGTTACATTTGAATATTTTCAAATGTGTTAGATTTTAGATTTATTTCTAAATATGTTAGATTATTGTATTTGTTAGATTATTGTATTTTATTTTGAAATAGGTTAGATAAATAAATTTGTTAGATAAATATGTTATATTTTATTTTTTTTAAATTTATAAATTTGAATTAGACATTTTTTTTAATTCGAATTAAACATATTTTTTAAATTTGAATTAGATTTTATTTTTTAAATTTTAATTAGATTTTATTTTTTAAATTTAAATAATTTATATTTTATTTTGTTAGAGTTATAATTTGAATTAGACTTATTTTTTCTTAAATATATTTTTTAAATTTGAATTAGAGTTATTTTTTTTTAATTTATAAAATTGAATTAGACTTTTTTTTAAATTTGAATTTCAATTAAACTTTATTTCTTTTAAATTTGAATTAGAGTTATTTTTTTAAATTTATAAAATTGAATTAGACTTTATTTTTTAAATTTTAATTAAACTTTATTTTTTTTATTTTTTATCTTTTTCTTTTTCTTTTTCTTTTTCTTTTTCTTTTACTTTTTCTTTTTCTTTTGAATTTCGGTCAATGACATAGCAGAATTTCTTTTTCTTTTCTTTTTTTTTTTCTTGTGAAGTTCGGCCAATTTGAATTTAGAGACTTAGAGGCCAATTTGAATTTAGATTTATTTTTGTTAGATTTATTTTTGTTAGATTTAATTTATATTTAATTTAGATTTAATTTAGATTTAATTTAGATTTAATTTGAATTTAGAGGCCAATGAGAACTTTAATTTATATTTAATTTAGATTTATGTTAGATTTAATTTAGATTTATTTTAGACGTAATTTAGAATTAATTTACATTTAATCTAATTTATATTGAATTTAGATTTATATTTAAATAGATTTATGTTAGATTTAATTTTGATATGAATTTGGTTTTAATATGTAGAACAAATGGACCCCGAAATGCCCGAATGGATGCGTGTTGCTCATAGAGCTTCCGCCGATTTTTTCAACTCTACGCCCGATGGCCAACAACAAGATATGGAGGCAATAGAAAGTAGGATTCAACCACAAGAACCACCTATTTATCCACAAAATCCCTCCCAAATTCAACCGCCGTATCCACAAAATCCCTCCCAAATACCACCACCTATTTATCATCAACAATATCCTAACTATTATCCACAAAATCCATCCCAAATGGCACCACCTAATTACTATTATTCTAACCCTTCATATGGAGCAGGTACGGCTTCTACAGGATCGACTCAATACACCGCCCCTATAGGAAGCGGTCCCTCGACAAGTGTCCCGGAAATTGAAGTTGTCCCCGCAACCCAAGCCGAAGTTGTTGCTCATATTAAATTCAAGGGAGGTCTTGCCCATATTTATTCAAACCAAGAAAGAAAACAAAATTTCGCAGCTTTGTGCGAAAGAATAGGTTTGGGCAAAATGAGGGTACCTTGGGATATAGACACTCGTTGGAATTCCACCTACAGGATGCTGCACCGATGCATTCCTTACAAGGCGGCTATAGGGGAGATGTTGAGATCGACGGACGAAGGACAAGCTTTGGAACTCACCGACCCCGAATGGCAGCTAATAATAATGCTTGCACAATTCCTTGGAACCTTTTTCACTGCAACCGTGAAATTATCTTGCCGTACACACCGACGGCACATGAGTTGCTGCACCATCTCTACTATATTTCCAAGGTGTACCGTGAGATGGAAGATAGGGATAGTGAGGATTCCCCTCTCCATCCGATCGTAGCAGCCATGAAGGTAAAATTTCTTAAATATTGGGAAGAGGTACCCCTCTTGACCGTTCTCGCAAACTGCCTCCATCCGGCATACAAGAAGAAGTTCACGGTAAAAATACTTCAAGCCTACAAGAGAAATCTAAAATTAAACTGGAGGGACGAGGAGCCCCGCGTACAAAAGGCATTGGAGGACATGTTTGCCATATACAGCGAAAGAAGAAATGCCGACCAACCGCCTCCGACCGGTGGCGTGAGGTATGAATATAAATATACATATGCTTTTAATGTTTATTATTTATAATATCTACATTATTTGTCCACTAATTTTTTTCTATTGTTTTAATAGTCTATCCACACACAGCAGTACTGGATTGTTAGGCGATTTTCAGGATGATGACGACCCGACGGGATCCCAAGGTAACACGAACGAGTTAATGAGCTACTGTTTGGGGACCACCGAAAATGAAGGAGTTGACTTCATGGATTGGTGGAGGAGGAATGCAACTGCCTATCCAACACTGGCGATGATGGCCCGCGACATATTTGCCGTGCCCGTGTCAACCGTCCCTTCTGAATCCTGTTTTAGCTCGGCGAACAGGATCCTTACCGATAAATGAAGTAAGCTGGGTGCACATGTTTTCGAGAGACTTGTGTGCTTGAAAGACTGGATTGATGCTGAAAATCGCACGCAACATGCCATGAGATTGGAAGCGTCATCATCCGGTGTCGACACTCAAGAAAGCGGTACCGAGGGACCTGAGCCTAACGAGGATTCGGACGGTGAGCAAGAGAGCGACCTATGGTATATGCACAACAACTACTAGATAGGTAGTGTCGGTATAAAATTCTAACATCTTTTAATCTTTATTGTTATTTTTTTAAATTATAATTTCTAAATATTTCAATTGTTTCATTTTAAAGAATAATTACTAACAAAAAAAAAAGTTAGAACTCTGCCTATGTTATTTTACATAGCCGGTCCCAAGTCCGGAATAAAGGAGGAGGGTAACTTTTGTTTTTAAATCTATTGTTTTAAAATAATTCGGTTTTAAAGATAAAAAATAATTCGGTTTTAAACTAATTCGGTATATCTCGGTTTTAGAATAATTTGGTTTTAGACTAATTTCGGTTTTAATTTAATTTGATTTTGTTATAAGTTATAACAAAAATATATTGAGTTAAAATAAAATAAAATAAAATAAAATGCAAAAAAAAAAAAAAAACTCTCTGCCGCTGCCCTCTGCCCATCTCTGCCTCTCTGGAAACAGAAAACAAAAAAAAACAGAAACCGAAAAAAAAAAAAAAAAAAAAACCAAACCGGACCGGCCCTACTCGGACCGGACCGACCCCTGACCCGACCTAACCCGCCCCGTCCTAACCCGCCGGGTTTAGACCGGGTTAGGTTCGGCCGAGTCAGACCCCAACCGGCCCCCCCCTACCCGACTCAACCCGTTGACCCGGGCTAACCCGTGCCCGAGTCAACCCGGAGACCGGGCGGGTTTGGACCGGACCGACCCGAACCGGCCCCTTTTCAAACCACTAGATGCGGGCAAGACTCTGGTTAGATGGTAAAAATTCACTAATGCTAAATTTTTATGAACACATGAATGATTCGTTAGATGGTAGTTTTTAACAGCGGTATGAAATTTTGTCAAATGCAACCGTCTATGATTAACATAATTAAGTATATAGAGACAAACTGGTTTGGTTTAAGTAGTTTATGATTAAATAATGTTTAAAATTAAGGAGCTCGGTTAATGAGAGTTTACATTTTGACAGAGCAGAATTTAATTCTACTGCATTTCGACAGAAATCATATACACATTAGAGAGTTATTTAACTCTGCTGCTTATCTCCTGTATGAATTAAAATCAGCTCTGTCAAATGGGTACCCTAGGGCTGCAAACGAACCAAACCGAATTGAACTTACCTCCAGTTTGAGTTTGGTTTGAATTAATTTCAAACTAAGTTTGGTTTGAATTAATTTCAAACAAACTCAATTTTGAATCGAATTTTTTACGAACTCAATTTCGAACTTTAACAAACTTTGTTAGACTTACGAGTTATGACTTATGGCTAGGCCATAGTTCGAAATTACAGCACTTCAATAAAAACTCAGGCATTATGAATTCTAATTACGCAGTACATCAAAGTTTATATTAAAGTTCATTACAATACCAAAATTTATATCAAACACCAAAGTTTAGTACAATCACAGAATCCAAAGTTTTCCAAATAACCAACGGGAGCAACATCACTAATGTTTTCAAATATCCAAAGTATTCAAAATACAATTTAAATATCAATAAAAATACAGAACAATCACCAATGTCTAAGAATTATTACAAACTCAAATGTTATCCTAAATAAAACATTAAAGTTCATTATCAACGGAAATCAACAGTTCACGTTTGATTTCGAACTAAGTTTGGTTTGCGAACCTATTTCGCACAAACTAGGTCCAGTTTAAGTTTGATTTGAATTAATTTCGAACGAACTCAATTTTAAATCGATTTTTTACGAACTTTTTCTAGTCAAACTCGAATTGAATTACGAACAACGAATTTTTTGTGCAGCCCTAGGGTACCCTATTCAGATGTCCCACCGTGATTTTTATTTTTACCCAAAAAAAAATATATTTTAATATAAATAACCAGGTTTTTAAAATATTTTTATTTTTACCCAAACCGCCAGGATTATCAGCGTTCCGAATTAAAACCGCCAGGATTATCAGCGTTCCGAATTAAAGATAATCCTGGCGTTCCGAATTTTTAATTCGGAATGCTGATAATCCTGGCGTTTGGAATTTTTAATTCGGAACGCTAGGAATCCTAGCGTTCCGAATCTCTGTTTTTTTTTTGAAAACTTATATAACTGCTGCGTGGAGAGAGTCTTGTGAAAAAAAAAAAGAGTGAGAAGTCAGGAAGGAAGAGGGAGAGGAAGGAAGAGGAAGAGGGAGAGGAAGGGAGGGGAGCTGAAGGGAGAGGAGGAGGAGGAGACGGAGAAGTCGTCAGGTAATTTTTTTTACATACGTATTTACTGTTAATTACATACGTATTTACTGTTAATACATACGTATTTACTGTACAATACTGTTCACATACGTATTTACTGTTCACATACGTTTTTACTGTTAATACATACGTATTTACTGTTAATACATACGTATTTACTGTACAATACTGTTCACATACGTATTTACTGTTCACATAATGTACAATACTGTTCACATACGTATTTACTGTTCACATACGTATTTACTGTACAATACTGTTCACATTTACTGTTCACATACGTATTTACTGTTCACATTTACTGTTCACATACGTATTTACTGTTCACATTTACTGTTCACATACGTATTTACTGTTCACATTTACTGTTCACATACGTATTTACTGTTCACATTTACTGTTCACATACGTATTTACTGTTCACTACTGTTCATATACGTCTATTCACAACTGTTCACAATTGAAATCAATAAACTGACCAAATATTTGTTATTTATGAATGTAGTTTATTGGCCATGTCTATTGCAATTTCAATACATTTTGGAGGAAAGTTCATAACTGACCAGTATGGAGTACGTTACTCCAAGCCTGCAGCAAATACATTTTGGGTTGATGAAAATTTCTCATTTGAGCAGTTGCAATCGCTTATTTATGAAGCGAGCGGCTACAATAGGAATCGTTGCCAATTACAAATTCAGGCCCGAATGGTCCACGCAGGAAAGTATGTCAAAATCACACTGGGAGATAACGGGGCATTGAGAGGTCTAATAGCGCAGGAAAGTATGTCAAAATCACACTGGGAGATAACGGGGCATTTGATTACTTAAGGCCGGTGATCAGTATAGATGCAGCCTTCCTTTCTGGGCGGTATGAGGGCAGACTTTTGATGGCTTGCGCCTATGATGCCGATAACCAATTGCTGCCTCTAGCATTTGCAATTGTACATACGGAGAATGAAGAGAACTGGGGATTTTTCTTACACTGGCTTAGGATTAATGTGATTGGTGTGAATAGATTCGTATGTGTTATATCGGACCAACACAAGGGTATCAAAGCTGCATTGAAACCTGAATACGGATGGGATAGGGATAATTTTGTGCACAGGTATTGTATCCAACATGTTGCAGATAACCTGGTCCAGGCGTGTGGGAAGGACAAATGGTACGGAACTAGGTTCAAACAAGGAGCCAGGAAGAAGAAGCCAAGAAGGCTGAAAGAGATGTTCGAAGATTTTTGCTCGGTATGTCTAATATTGTCTAATTTATATCATTTTTGTTTCTTTTAGATGCATTTTGTCTAATTTTGCTTTGTTCTATTGCAGCAAAATCCGACGTGTAATGCTTTTCTGAGGAGAGTGGGCAAAGTACGTCCTGATGATGTCATGGAGCCGTCAAATTTTGAAAAAATTTTCCAGACCTGTGATGGAGGGTACCGATTTGGTATCATGACAACAAACGGCTCTGAGTCCCTGAACGCTGTCTTCAAGGATAGCCGAATGTTGCCCGTGGCTGCACTTGTAGAGGAGACATTCGCCAAGTGCAACAGGTGGTTTGTTCAACGGCGAGAGGCAGCGACGGAGCAAAGCAATGCAGAACAGCCTTTTTCCAAACGGGTACATGTTAAGCTCGCCAAACGGTGGGAGAAAGCTACAAAAATGGATGTCATCCCATACTCGCACGGCGAAGGTAATTACCAAGTCACGGGCCCAAATGAATATGTTCCAGTGGTCCAAATGCAGGATGGATCTATGTCAATTATTCATAGAAGGTTCCAGTATATCGTGACAGTCGGGCCAGAGAGAAAAGTGGAATGTACATGCAGAGGTATCCAATTAACTGGGATTCCGTGCGCTCATGTGTTAGCGGTTTGTCGTAATAGAAACTGGTCACCCAGCCTATTTGTTGCCCACTGGTATAGGGTGGACTACCTTCTGAGTACTTGGAATGCACTGTTTGTTCCTTATGGCAATCCTGAAGATTGGCCTATGACCACTACCCCTAAAATTGAGCCAAACAAAGATTGGATACGGCGTGGTAGGAGAAAACACATCCGTCAAGATATGACCATGGATGAAATGCAAGGTAGGCGACGGGGGCACCGTCCTCGCCGTTCCACTTCTGACAGGCAGAGGCGAGGTATGTCACATTCATTCTTAATTATTTTCGGTTCCAGCGTTGAATAGCTTACTAACTAACATATTTGGGTTGCAGAGGCTCATAACGCAGCAAATGTAGCAGAGAATGAGCGAGTTATGGCAGAGGCGAGTGGATCGCAAGGGCCGCGGCGAACCACAGCCAGAAGCCGTACAGCAGACCGTGAAAATGCAACTATGATGTTTAGGGAGGCAATGGGAGAAGTACTGGCAGGAACGGAGGCGATTGGAATGCAAGGGCCTTCAGGTACTACCCAGCGAAGAAGGAGCACAACTCAAGCAGGTAGGAGGAGCACATCTGGCGCAAGGCCATCCGATACAGCACACCAGCGAGAAGAAGGAGTGCAACCAGCTAGAAGGAGCACATCTCAAATAGGAAGGACGAGCACATCTGGTACAGCTAACGAAGCGCAAGCAGGACCGTCCGGTACAGCGAACCGGCAAGACGAAACAGTGCAACAAGATAGAAGGAGCACATCATCATGGGGAACTGGTTGGCTCAGGGGCCTTCCTTTTAGAAGGAGTCGTAGGAATTAACTTTATTTTGTGAAGAATTTTTACTTTGAGGTTTGTATGAATTTTATTTGTATGTATTTTATTATGTTGCAGTTGGGGATTTATTTTATTACTTTGAGGTTTGTATGAACTTTATTTGTATGAACTTTATTTGTATGTATTTTACTTTGTAGACGAGGAGGATGGACAGTAACAATCGAGGAAAGGGCGAGGAAAAGAAATGCAATTGGGGCTGCGGAAGGAAGAGAAAGGACTGTCCAATTTGGTCTAGGAAATGTGTGCAAGGATCTGCTGATGATTTTAAACAAAATGACATATCTGATGATGATTTTGTAGAAAACCCCTACGGCTATGGATTGGGAAAAAAAAAGATGATGTACAGACGCCTAAGACGAAGAGTAAGGCTAAGACTAAGGCTAGCACGTCGTCTGTTGTTACCGAGCCGTCATCGTCAACCTCGGACGATGATTTTGTTCCATGTACGTTCAAGACCGGTAAGACGAAATAGTATGTTGTATGATCGTTTGAAGCAGATATTAAGTTTGTATTTTATATTTTGGATGTTATTTCTGGATGTTGTATGATCATTTTTGAATGTTATTTCTTTTTGTTGTATGAAACATAACGAAACTAAAATAAACTACACTAAAAAAATACAACATAATAAAACGAAATAGAAACTACACTACACTAAAAGAACAAACTACAAAACTAAAGTAAAACATAATAAAATATAACATAGCACAACTAAACTAAAACTACCAAACTAAACTACACTACACTACACTACACTACCATCATAAAACATAACATAGCACAACTAAAATAAAATATAATAAAATATAATAAAACATAGCATAGCACAACTAAACTAAAACATAATAAAATATACCCTCTATCCATCGTACTGCGAAGGAGAGAATCGGTGAGGTGGTATACCCCTGTTCTCTCTACTGAACATGCGCTCATGCCAATCCTCCCACTGAGGCTGTCCTGCCTGCGCAGCGCGAGCTGGTGTAATATGATCCTCGAGGCTGTCCTGCCTGCTCATCGTAAGTGCTGTATCCCATGGATCCGAGGCCACATGGGTAGCTGGCGGTGGCGTGGGAGTATGGAATATGGATCCCACAAACTGTGAGTCATAATCAGCCTGAGTCCGGCTACCAGAGGCCTCCCAATCGTGAGCCATCTCTGAATACGGCTGACGCGGTGGCGGGGAGGCGGCTGTATCCCACTGATCAGCTGGAGTAAAGTCTGCAAGGCTAAAACTCATCCTGTCATCCTGCACAGACTGGATCTCTGAAGACTCATGATGCTCAGGCTGTGTCGGCATGTATGCAGGACCCTGCAAGGATACCAAAAATTTAGTAAATTTTAACTATCTTTACTTACAGTAAAAGAATAAATAAAATAAAGAATCACATACTGGGGGAAGAACTGGACGACCGTGCTCGTCACGGTAGGCGTGC
Organism: Carex parvula; assembly: GCA_025461045.1. Taxonomy (NCBI): domain Eukaryota; kingdom Viridiplantae; phylum Streptophyta; class Magnoliopsida; order Poales; family Cyperaceae; genus Carex; species Carex parvula. The sequence continues at coordinate 354,629 of JAJGRW010000462.1, read as the reverse complement.
CAACCGGCCATGTGCAGTACCCAACGATGATAATCCCACTCTGGCTGCTCTGATGGCTCCGGTGGCATCTCACTGGTCATAACAGGTGGCGCGTCAGGCTCGTCCGGCTGTACTGCGCGCCAATCAATATTCTCTCCGGCGTCTCGTAACATGGTGACCAGCTTTGCCTCCTGGCCGGCGTCCGCAATGCATGGGGCAACCAAGTTCAACATCGCGTGCCCGACCGCTCTGTAGCCACGTTTTCCAAGACAAACTATTGAACGCCCGGCACCTTTAAGCGCTACCAGCAGCTATAAAAAAAACGTTAGAAAAAATAAAGGTTATGATAAAATGTTCATAACGCATAAAAATATGTTGTTTTAGATGCATTACCTGGCGAGCACCTTTCCGGCCAGTAGGGGTATAACCATCGTCTTCGAATATCTGTGAGCGAAGAAACTCGCCGTAATCTCCCTCTATATACACCGAAGCCATGCCGACCCGCAGGTACCAAGCCTGATATCTCAATAGGGGATCTCCCTGGAACTGCATCGTATCAATCTCCGGCATCTGCCATAAGTTGGCACTCATATTGCCCGCCTTGCTGTAGTACTCCGAGTGATGCACACTCCAATCTCTATCCCAGTGATTACCGTGTGTTATCCTGTAATTCGTATGTTAGTTGCAATTTAAAGACAAGAACTAATGTTAAGTACAAAAATGCTAAAAAGAACACAACTTACCCGTGTAGCCTCATGATCACAGATCTCGGGACGTCTGGATCTGCGGGGATGAGTGGAGGAAAATGAAACTGACGGAGCACCCGGTCTGGATAGTGGTGCTCCACTATCCAGAAGCACACCAGCGGTCCCCTGTAGAGCCACATCTCCTGATCATCCGCTACAATCTGCGGCAGCCTCCCCTCAGTGTATAGCTCATGGTACGGAGTCCAGCGCACCTGCGTCTCACCCAGACTCTGAATCTGAGATCGGACCGTCCTGATACCTGCTGTCTTTCCGTGAGGGTTGTCCTTGTACTCATGATGTCCGTACCATTTCATGCCGAATGCCAGTCGATTTCCACTTTCGGGCTCTCCCCATGGATCCTCGTTCGGCTGAGGTACCCCCACCGGTAGCCGTGACCACGACCAATGCTGCAGAAGAAGCATTGGCCCGTAGATTTGCTTAGTTTTCCGCTATATTTTTGAAGAATACCAGCCGTCAGTGACAAGTTAAATAATTAAAATAAGACAACAAGTGCATGACAAGGTAGGTAATTAAAATAAGACATAAATAGCATACTGACCTTGCAACCGTGGCACAAGTTGGAGTAGAGATGTGCTAGGACAGCCCCACCCAAGTTGAACCTGCCGCTCGACGGCTGAAGGTCTCGCAGCAGCTCTAGATACATCATCGGGATGGTATTACCACTAGCATCAGCAAACATGACAGAACCAAATAGGTCCATCACGAATCCCCGTGTGTATCTGTAATATCAAAATTATAGAGCAACTCATTTTTCCGCATGAAACAGAGTACAAAATAAATGTAATACAAATAGTTTGTATGAGTACCTCTGAATCTCGATCGGAGTGGAATCGCCACCTATACCTCTCGCAAACATAGCTCGCAGCTTCGCCTTGTCCAGACAGTACTTGGACTTCCCCTCGTTGCTGCGTATATCTGGCTCCGCTCCCAACAACTCAGCGAGCATGTAATTAATCGTCGTGTCATCTGGATCTGTGGGGTCAGATATGCCACCAACGGGCACGCCCTGGATAGGCAAACCCCATAGAGCACTAACGTCCTGGAGAGTCACTGTCATCTCTCCAAAAGGTAAGTGGAACGTGTGCGTCTCGGGGCGCCATCGCTCCACTAGTCCTGAAATCAGGGACGCGTTGATGGACTTAGCCTCCGACTGTAGAATATCGACCAAATGCTGCACCCCCAAATTTTGCAGATACGCATCCATCATCGGGAAGTACTGCATGTCAGGATACCGACCCCTAGCATTTATAATTGCCTCACTCTGCGTTCAAAAAAGTAAACACCATGAAAACCTAAAAATACAAAAATTCAACAAAATACAAACTTAAAAAAAAAAAAGTAATCAAGTACCTCTTTAGATGCATCTGAGACTCGGTGCTCACTGTGAGGCATCCATAATAAAGGACTGAAATGATCCGTGCTGTCAGTGGGAATGGGCTCATCAACCGGGTCGGCTGCGGGTGGTCTCCTAGGCCGTCCCCTAGCCATCCTGCGTTAAAAAAAAGGTTAAACATGCTACAATTGGCTAAAATATGCTAATTGCGGTAAAAATACGCTAATATGCAAAAAGATGACTATGGAGTCAATCATAACATGCATTATGCCAATAAGAACAAAGAACCACTCCATACAAGCATATTTTTATAAATTTGTATTTTTTTTAAAGATAAAGTTTCCATTAAAAATGTATGAAATCAGTTAATGCAAACTAATTTCATTTCATACAAATTAATGCAAAATAAACTTTCAAATATACAACCGGCAAAAATAACTCATTTATTTGTTGCGAGTATAATTTGTTAATCACACAAATTTGATGATACATATAGTACATATTAAGCTTGGAACTATAGATAATATTTTCTACAATTTCGCTAAATAAGCTCGTATTATATAATAATATTTTATACAATTGTATGATTTTTCCAGCCTAATATATTTAAAATAATTTGAATTATACTTGCGCAAACATATATATTTTGAATTGCTTTCTCTTTGCACTACAATTTGAGTCTTCCTTCTCTCACGCTTTAAATTGAAGAAGAAGAAAAATAGACAATATTTTCAAACGAGACAGCTAACTAGATTGGTTGATGAAACAAAAGCAAAGAAATTGATTTATCATCTCTTTAGAATATAAAATTAATATGAAAAAGAAACCATTAATATTATGTTTGGCAAATAGAATATCTCCTTTAATATGGATCAGAATAGGAACAAAGTTATCAATTGAATATTCCTTGAACAATTTTTTTATTTGAATATCAAACATGGTCATACTTACTCAAATAAACATTCATGAACAGAATATAAACAAAGTTATATATTTCTTGAACAATTTTTGTAATCGAATATCAAACAAGGTCATACTTACTATTTCTAATAGCAAGAGAAATAAACATTCATGCTCAAAATATAACAAAGTTATATATTCCTTGAACAATTTTTGTATTTTAATATCAAACACAGTCATACTTACTATTTCTAATAACAAGAAAAATAAACATTCGATCATGATAAGAACATAAACAAAGCTATATATATTCCTTGAACAATTCCTTGACAATTCCTTCAACAATTCCTTCAACAATTTTTTCCTTGAACAATTCCTTGAACAATTTTTTGAACAATTCCTTGAACAATTTTTTGAACAATTCCTTGAACAATTTTTTGAACAATTCCTTAAACAAAGCTATATATATTTCTTGACCTATTTCTAAGTATATTAACCTATTTCTAAGTTTACACAGATCAGAAATTGCGAAATTGCACAAAAATCAGAAAAATTGCGAAATTGCACAATTCACTAAGCATTATTAACTAAGCATTATTAACCTATTCACTAAGCACAATGCACAAATGCACATATCAGAAATTGCACAATGCACAAATCAGAAAAAAATTTTGAACAATTCACTAAGCATTATTAACCTATTTCTAAGTTTACACAGATCAGAAATTGCGAAATTGCACAAATCAGAAAAATTGCACAAAAATTGCACAAACCAGAAATTGCACAGAAAATTCCAAGTGAAGAGGTGGAGGGGCGGAGGGACGGCCTAGGAGGGGCGGAGGGACGGCCTAGGAGGGGCGGAGCCGCGGCTAGGCGCAGAAGGCGGCGAGGCGGAGGGGTGGAGGCGCGCCTTCTTCTTTTTTCCTTTTTTCTGCCGGAGAGGCAGTCGGCTAGGCGGAGGGCGAGGCAACACAGAGAAGGCGGTCGGCTAGGCGGAGGGGCGGTCCTTTTTTCCTCAGGCGAAGCCTTCCTCCTTTTTTCCTTTTTTCTGGCGACCAGGGTTTGGGTTTTTCTGGCGGAGAGACACAGAGAAGCGGAGAGACAGAGAAGAAGAAAGGTCACGGGTCGGGTTGGGTTTGAATTAAAAATTCGGAACGCCAGGATTATCAGCGTTCCGAATTAAAAATTCGGAACGCTAGGATTCCTAGCGTTCCGAATTTTTAATTCGGAACGCTGATATCCTGGCGTTTTGGGTAAAAATAAAAATATTTTAAAAACCTGGTTATTTATATTAAAATATATTTTTTTTTGGGTAAAAAATAAAAATCACGGAAAACACATGTACAAAGAACTTAATTTTTTATATGCAGTAGATATGTGAGTGGTACTTTTTTTTGTTTTAAACTCAAATCCAGAACACTAAATTTCAAAATAAAACCAGAAAAATTAATTAAGAAGTGAAAGTTGAGAAAATGTTTATCTTGATGACAAATTCATCTGCCTTTTCAGGACTGATGGGCTGCAAAATATATGCAAAACAAAAATACAAATTTTGGATTAGAACTTAGAAGCCAAATATATTAATTACAAAAGATGATCAACTGAAAGATTTTTATTGTATAAAAAATTGGCACCTTTTCTAACATGCGGTGAAGCCTTTCAATTTCTACCTTTGAGTAGTCAGCACCTTTAGCAATGATGATCTTTGCCACCTTCACATACACCTTACTCCGAAATTTTTATTTATAACATAGTTAAAAAAAAAATAAACCAAATAACCATCTTTGCTAAAAATTTCGATTTTCACCACGGCCGCACCGGCATTCTGTGGACCCATTTCAGCGGAGCCGCAGAATGCCGATGTGGACTCATTTTTTTTTTTCAAACTTTGAGATATCTCACATAATGTGGCATGCATTCCTAGAACAAAAAAATATTAAAAAACCAAAAAATTTGAGATATCTCATCCGTGGTGCCTCGATAAAACCCAAAAAAAAAAAAAAATGGGTCCGCAGAACGCCTGTGTGGTCTCCAACATTTGAGTCCGCAGAATGCCGGTGCGGCCGTGGTGGAAATCGAAATTCCCAGAAACGATAGTTATTTGATTTTTTTTTTTTTAAACTGTGCTAACTTTAAAAATTTCGGCACCTTACCATATCTGATTTCAAAAATACAACAAATATTATCATAAAAATACAATTTTAATTATTAAACTTATTAGCACTAGCAAAATTAATCGAATTGAGATAATTAATGGAATTCCGAAAATAATGTCACAAAGTTTAATTTACACTTTTTACTTACCATTCTCTCATTGGATAAATTTGTGAGTTTTTGAAATTTAGAAGGGTAAATATTACATTATGAATTTTAGAAGAGGAAATACGTAATTTCCATGTTTTTGAGGGGTATACATGTAATTCACCGTTAAATAAAACAAATCTATGGATTTATGTCCCCATTGACAAGAGACCAAATAACTGTTAGTGTTATGGTCTAGAAGCCAACCATTTATGGATGTTTCTATGTTTTATTCATGAAATGAAAGAATCATTTTATTCCTTGAGTATTTAATTATATTATGGATTTTTCGAGTTGAGAACTTGAAATGTAGAACTCTATAATAATAATATAACGAATACTCTAATGTCCCTAATCTTGGTAATTAAGAAGGAACACTATTTATCGGTACAAGATTAGTATGTGGATTAAATGATGATCATGTTCTACGATCATATGGTAAGGAGCTACCAATTTAATCACATAAATACCTGATGGAGATCAGGGGATTGGACATGACCCAAGAATAAAACATAACATGGATTGTGTTAGTGTCATTAATGTTTCATTTGTGTCTTGAATTCTTGGTATGAGATGATTATTTTTCCTACATGAGATACATGTATCTGTAGGTGTTGTCCAACGCTGACCGTAATTGACAGCTATACAGATAATATCTCAATATGTGTGTCTTGTGCGGAGGAAAAGATATTTATCAAGAATACCAGTGTCCCTCATATTTCATATGTGAGTGATGATATCTTCGGGCCCCTTGATAAAGTAATAAAGTATGCATGCAATTATGATCAATGAGTTTGATCATTATTTACTGAATTACTTAGAATCAAGAAAAGAATAAATTTGCAAGGATGACACTCTCCTGCCTTAGATTTATTCCGATATCATGGTGACACGTGAATGACACAAGCAATTAAATATTGCTTTAGGATCGTGATGTTGATTGGTTCATATCATCTTTATCTGTTGAGTAATTATAATGCATACTGCTAGGGCCGCTTATAATTTATAGAATAAAAAGAAGTTTTGATTCTATTGTCAACCAATATAGATCCTACGAGGTCACACCAAGAGAGAAAAAACGAAACAAATAAAAGTGTCACGGAGATGACTAACTTGATCTTAGAATAAATTTATTACATGTGGACATGGTATACAAATTATTTCTCAACAAAATTGAGCAAATACAATTAACCGTAATAATTGTCGGGTGGGCCAAAAGTTGGCATAAATGGCAAAAACGAAAATGGCATTGGCCCAAGCCCAATTTAACATCAAATGGAAAAAGTCCATTTGATGAAATGGGTTTGGAATAAAGTGGGATAAAAGTGCATCTAATGGAGAGCTCCATTGGATGGCAAAAGTAAAAGTTACTTTTGTCATATTTAAATCTAGTCATACCATTGTGGTTGAGATGATTAAAACATACCCTAACTTCACACTATAAATACCCCACCTTTTTCCAAACCCTAGCCATCATTCTCATCTCTCTCTTCTTCCTTCTCTTGTAAGAAAAATAGAAAAACGTTTTGTGAGAAGAGGTGAAAAAGAGAAGAGTTTTTGCAATTTTGTCTCCACCATTT
>JAJGRW010000462.1:295956-343269 GCA_025461045.1 Carex parvula | reverse complement strand
TTTTTTTACTATCTTTACGATAGTAGAAAATCACCTGACTGAAATTCTGGACCATCCAAAAACAGTGATTTTCTACCAATTTAAACAATAGTAAAAATTCTAAAAAATGTATATTTAGTCTGAAGTATATATTCATATGCAACATGTTGAACTTTTTGAATCGACCGTTAAGATTTTAAAATGAAAATATTGATTCATAGTACAGATCAATCACACTATACGTACATAGTACCAGTAGCTTCACTCCATCTTCTATTTGTTTGTTTTTCCGTCTTTATGTATAATGAGAAGATAATCAATTTATCACATGTATGAAACTTTTATTGTAATGTAGCAATTATCTCGGGCTGTAGTTGTTTGAAAATAAGATTAAGAACAGCAATTTCTGGTTCTTAGTATAGATATGTCTGTCTAATTTGCCACGGGCCCTCTTTATTACATGCATGAAGGTTAGATCTTATATAGGTACTGCCATTAGATTTTCAGTTTCCCCATTTGTCTAATGCTGCCATGCATGGACCGTTCACCGTTTTTTTTTTAAGAATATATATAATGGAGGGAAAGTTTTGTAATTGGGCATGATATAATTAAGTTAGATAAGTCTGTATGTGTATATAACAGTTTACATTTTCTCTTGTCTGAATTATTTTCAAAGATATCACTAATAAAATTTCTTTGAAATGGCTCCATTTGATCGTAATTTGATTTTTTTTCACTTGATCTATTAGAGTTTACAGTGTCGATTAGTTAGTTTTACAGTATTTATGTAATAGTGTTACAGTATGGATTTGATCAGTTTCTTTCTGAAATGGCAAAATTTGGTGCATTTTTATTTGTTTCACTTGATTTGTTTAGGTTTTAAAGTATCGATTTGTTATGTTTACAGTCTGAATCGGTTAGGGTTACAGACTCGTTGCTTCTGGCGGATCCTAATCTGATTTGGTAACACTTCTGGCAGATCCTATTCGGTTAGGTTAAAAGGTTCTTTATAGTATATTTTAGAATTTGTTTCACAGTTTTACAAGATATATAAGATATTGTACATGATCTATGCATTGTATTTCTTTTCTCTATTTTACTGGATCTGTTTAACAGTTTTACATGATATATATACAATAGTTTACAGGAGATATGCAATATTTTACAGGGTTTGTTTTAACAGTGTTACTATTTTAAATTTTCAGTATTTATCTAATAGATTTACAGGATATATACAATGTTTTACATGATCTATGGGAAATTTACAGAATCTGTTTAACAGTTTTACTAATTTAAATTTACAGTATTTATCTAATAGTTTTACATGATATATACAGTGTTTTACAGGACCTATATTAATCAGTTTTAAAGGCTATGTACAACATTTTATAGGATATATTTAACAGTTTTACAGGATATATGCAACATTTTACAGGATCTATGCATTGTTTTTCTTTTATTGTTTTTACATGATATGTTTAACAGTTTTACATGATATAGGCATTATTTTATAGATATCGTGTTATCTGAATGTCTGATTTTACAGGATATATACAATTGTTTTACAGGATGTAATATACACAAATACAGTGGTTTTATTACATATTGTTATACTTCAATATATCTTTTGTTATAGTGTCTTACATTGTTTATTAATTGATGTTTACAGGTTTTATACAATGGACTTTGACTTGAATGAAGATATGAGAAGTGATATTTCGATAACTGATGTTGTTCCAGTTGATCAATTTATAACCTTGTAAGTTTGTGATGTAATTCCTATTTGTAATTTTATTCTCTCAGCATGGTAACTTCAATTTATAACCTTGTTTATTTTGTTTTTTTGCATGATGATATTTCGAAGGAACGAGTTGTTCTAGTGATGAGGCTTCTTACTCATCCAATTAACGTTCACCAGAGAGTTATGAAGTAATTACATTGTTTGTATGTTGAATAGTATGCTTATGTGGAATAGATGTATTTGTGTGTTGAATGTTATTGTTTATGTTTGTGTTGGGTTTTATGGTACTTAAGGCAGCAGAATTTTAAAATTTTTGACAAGAAAAGTACCAAAAGATACCACCATGTGCGATTGAAATCAAACCAAAATCAATTTTCAAATCATCAAACATCATACATTTTATTTCTTGTCTTCAAACAAGAAAGGAAGGTCCTTGAGATGTAGAGTTGTAGCCTCCACCTCCTTATTGATGGTAATGGTGGTTGATGTCTTGTAGCGCCTTGGTGGTTGATGTGTGCGTAACATAGAATGCCTTGCACCAAGATGAGACTCCAAAGTAGAAGTCCTCCACGGTATCCACCAAGAAATTAATTAGAAACCAAATATTCCTCTTGCTAGAGAGTACTAATTAACTTGGTTGCTTCTTAATCCCTATCCTTCAAGAGAACTAGATCTTGATCTTTTAGGATTTGTGGGTTCTCAACACATGAGAGATGAAACAAAAGAGAAAGAGAGAGTTCTTGGTAGAACTTCAACTCTAAAAACAAAATCACTCTAAAAAAGAATGAGAGGAAAAATATATATAGCAAATAAGGACTGTGAATTATGTTTTCCAAACTAACCTCACGTTCTACAATGTTTTTGACCATGATCTAATTCGAATTTGGCTTCCCTCCAGAGAGGCAAAGTTCTAGATATTTCTCTTACCTTTCCAGAAAGATATAGAACGCCCAAAAATGACTTCGTACTAGGAAGATATGATCACAATAAGAAACGTGTGCAGCAGTTTGCAGAACATGGCAGTCCAAATTAACCACCATGATCTACCACATTTTGACTACAATTTATTCGATTTTAGCTTTCCTGCAGAGAGGCAAAGTTCTAGATATTTTTTTTACCTTTCCATAAATATATAGAATGCCCAAAACCGACATCGTATGAGAGAGATATGGTCAAAATAAGAAATGCTGCGCAGCAGTTTTCAGAAAAACGTGGTAGTTATTAAGAAAACAATTCATAAAATAAACATGGGTCACAATTAACAACAACTCCTGAACTTTGTTTATTAGGCCAACTTCTATTCTTATTTGAATTAATACAATTAATCTAATTAATTGTAGTATCATATATAATTATTTCAAATAATTATATTTCTCATGTTTTGGTAGAGAAACCAATTTATTTATCATGTCATACATGTCAAATAAATTAAGGAGCATTTCTAATTAACTTCTTATTGGTGTGATCCTGTGAGATCTATGTCACATGGCAATGGAATCTGAAACTCCTTTCGATTCCATAAACTACAAGCGGCACTTAGCAATATGCATTATAGTTACCCAAATAACACAGATGATAAGTACCATACTGTATCACGATTCCTAAGCAACAATTGCCTCGTGTCAATTTCATGTCTCATGATATCATGAATAGATCCAAGGTAGGAATGTCATCTTTGCAAATCTACTCATTTCTTGATTCTGAAATAATTCAGTAATTATGATTAACTCCTTAAACATATGTGCACATACTTGTATTATTTCATCAAGGGGCCTAGTGATATCATCACTCATTTACATGAGAGACATTGGTATTTTTGATAATTACTATCCCTCCACATGAGAGATACATACTGAGATAGAATCTGTATAACTGCCAGTTACTAATAGCGTTGGATAATACCCACGAATATGTATTCTCATGTGAGAGAAACAATCATCTCATACCTTAGAATTCTAGACACAAATAAAACATTAATAATACAAACACAATCCATATTAAATGTTTTATTTTGGTCACGTCCAATCCCTTTATCTCCATCAAGTATTCATTTGATTAGATTGACAACTCCTTGTCCATGATCTGCAGAACATGATCATCATCTAATCCAAATGCTAATCTTATACTGGTAATTAATGTTCCTTTGTTAATTACCAAGACTAGGGACACTTTAGAGTATTTATTAACTCCTGTATAGAGTTTCACAATTCCAAGTCCTCAACCCGAATGATCTATAAGTAATAAATACTCAAGGAACAAAATAATAAACAAATCATCCAAATACATGAACAAAACTTAGAAAACAATTATCCTATGATTGGCTTCTAGATCACAACACTAACAATCTCCCACTTGAGCTAGAGCCAATCCCATATACATCTCCATGCATAAAAGCTCTAAACAAGTGTAGTCTTACATAATCTCAAATCCACTCTCTAATGTATCTTATACCCATAGAGGCAGTGTGCATCGTATGCTTTGCTTGAGAAAGCGGCTTTGTTAGCGGGTCAGCTGTGTTGCTGTCCGTATCAACTCTGCAAACCTTTACATCACCTCGATTGATAATCTTTCGAATCAGGTGATACCTTAGTAAAACATATTTGGATTTCTGATGTGATCTTAGTTTTTTGGCCTGTGCAATAGCTCCATTATTGTCACTGTAGGGCGCAGAAAGTTGCACAATGGGATGGAAGGTGTGTGCATACGTTAAATGTCTCATAGTTCAATGCTCTCGATTTTTAAGACATAGAGGAGAACATCGAACTTGAAACATTTACTTCTTTTCTACAATTTCTTCGGTTCACCCTGACAGACCTACTGTTCATAATCAGTCTATCGAGAGAGTTTATTGATTGTGGTGACGTTTAACTCCCAACGGGCGCAAGCTCCCACTGTTAATTACATCAGATGACCCTTCCAAGTCATTACTGAATACCTCATCCATTCCGGGATTTGTGCATATCTGTTGTGAATTGAATGAAGGGGCTAAAAGGGAACTCATGTATAGATTCTGGTTTTGCTTTGGTTTTCTTGGTTTGGACATGTGTGTGTGTGTGTGATTTCATATTAAAATAATATTTGTTATAGGAATTTGGATATTTGAGAAGTTTATATACATTGTTTATTTATATTTGATTTATGACGTATTTATTCATATTTCAAGAAATGAAATCATTTAATCTTAAAGAAAGGGTATTTTGGTCATTTCAGGATCTAGCTGATATTTAGACGTGTTTAATTTCGATTTAGAAAGATGGAGAATTCAATTTGGGTTCATTTGGAGGTGGTTTGAGTCGATTTGGACTTGAAATGAGGAAGTTATGGCCAAAAAGGACTTATTTGTAAGAGTTTTAATCTTTCAAGGGCTTATTTATAAATTCTGGAGGGCAGGGCTTTGTGATTTGGAGTTTTGATGGGGTTTTGTATGAAAGTTAGGCCTTTAAGGACTTGTTTGAGAGAACTTTGAGCTTTCAGTGACCTTTTTGTAAATATATAGGGACTCTTTCGTGAATATTACAAATTAGAAGGGCCTCATTGTGAGCAGACTTTATTTTAAAGATTTTTGTTTATTAATTGGGCTTTGAGATTGGCATTTTGGGCTTTGAGATGTGTAATTCAGGTTTCAAGATTTGCTTTGAGCATTGGATTATGACTTTGGGCTTTGAGATGCGTATTTTGGGCCTTGAAGATTGATGCTGAGGTCTAAATCCCTTAATATTCGGTTAAAGGGATCTGGATCTCTCCTCTTCTCTTTTTTTTGTTAACTGACATGTGGGTCCCAAGGAGGCGGCGACCGTTGGGCTTTAGTATTTGAATATGGGCCTTCAGATTACTTCAAGATTATCATCTTTATTGGATTTCCTCTTTTTGACGCCAAGATATGATGATCCAGACTGCTTTGAAATTCGTGCGACCTCAGATGGTGGCCCGCGGCTTAGGGTTTCTAGTCTCCGGCCAACTTTGGTCACGGCAAGGTAAAATGAACACATGGATAGCATCGCCTGAAGGTTGAGGGTGTATGGCACCTGATGTCGGAGGTCTCCGATCACTGGAGATGGTGGTTTGCAGAGGGACTCCACCGTGGCTCTTCGGTTTTGATTTTAATTTTGTTTCTTTCAAATCCAGTTGTAATTTCTTCAATTAAATGATCAAACAACATCTCAATATCACTTGAAAGACGATGGAAACTTTAATTTAAGATTTGTTTGAGCATTGATTGCATTTGGACTTCGGGTTTCTTGGTCTGGTACCGGGTCAATATCGGTTTGAGGCAGTGAGCTTCTTCAAATCAAGGTTGGGTCACCAAGGGTGCAGATTAAACCTCGGGAACTTAATAAAATGATCTAAACTTATTATTTAAGTTGACTTCCTATTTTTTAGACATTAATGAAAATTGATTCTTAAGACCTTAATTTTCAGAAAATTGGATTAATTCATAAATTTTGATTTTTGTTAAAGATCATGCAATATGTTAGCATTAAATCATAAAGAGGTATGTGAACTATGTTTAAGATGAATTTCATGAATTTTAGAATTTTATTTCTATTTTTAAACTATTTATTTCAGCTGAGGGGCAGTGAAGGTAATTTTCCATTTTTTATTGCTGATTTTCTTTTCATTTAAAAGCTGAACTTTGAAAATTCTTATTAAATTGAAATAAAATCAGAAAAATATGAAATTTATGTCCATTTTGTGTATTTCGAAGTCTTCTATCTAATCATGATGTTTGTTTTTCAATTTGGGTCTTTAATCAGTCAGTACTGTCCATTTACCAGCAGCAGCCCCTTTTTATTCAAATGCTGATTTTTCTGTTTTTAAACATGAACTTTGAAAATTCATATAAATTCGAAATAAAATCAGAAAAATGTAAAATTTGTGTCAATTTTGTATGTTTTGAAGTCCTCTATCTGATGGTGAAGCCCATTTTTCATTTTGGTCCCTGTATCAGTCCAGAAAGTTCTGTTTACCAGAGAAGGTCATTTTGGCACTTTTGAGTGCTTTTTCTTGTACCAATGGTACATTCTTTGATTTTTGGTGCTGGTACTGTTCATTGGCTGGTACCAGGAACTGTGGGTAACCTTTATCATGACTGGTTTTGAATCTTAACAAATTTGAGTAGCTTTTAGGCTACAAGTTGGTGCAAACAAAGAGAAAGAGGAAAAGGAGAAAGATCCAAAATTCCAAGAATTCATTGCACTACTATTTTTGAACATCAAAATCTGTTGAAACTTGATTTTATGCAGGGAAGCCCCTGATTTGTTTGAAATCACATTTTTTTGCATAATCTCACTTGACAAAGGGACAAATCATTAAGAAATCATTAATTCAAATATACAAATGATATTTTCAAATAGTTGACATCTATTTGCAATTTGAACCACATTCTTTCACTATTTTGCACAAACATCTATTTAATTTCTTTTCATTGTGCCTTTTTATGCACACAACATGCCTTTAAGCATGAAGAAACTAATTAGAACTCATTTGTGCAACATAGGTTCCATATCAAGGAGATTATAATAGGAACTATACAGCTCAACCATTATAACTCATTTTTATTACTCTTAACCCTTTCTAATGAAATAATCGAAATAGGTTAGATGCAATAGGAACTATACAGCTCAACACATGCATCTTTGCTACTTGATTATTTCATACAAGAGTAAAGAGCATAGAAAGATAAGAGGTTTAAAGAAAAATCAGATTTATATATTTTTGATTTTTACTTTGTTTTTTTTAAATAAAGTGCAAAAGAAGAAATAAAATACTAGAGTGATAACATATATTTCTTTGTTTATAAAAGGCAGCAAAGAAGAAGAAATAAAAAGGTAAAGAAGGAAAGCAAAGACTTTTCTTTTATTTAATATTTATTTATGCATATATATATATATATATATATATATATATATATATATATATATATTCCTTTTTGGTGATCATTAAACTTCATGCTTGCTTAGAACATCATGAAGCTTTCTCATTTTATATATTCTTCATAAAAATTCGGAAATAAAATAAAAAAAAGAAATAAAAGAGAAGAAGCTCCAACAGTGAACTAAAAGCAACAAAGATTCCAAATAAAAGAGATTTGTTTCACCAAAGAAATCTTTATTCATATTGATAGGTCTAAATTATATACACATTCGATCTAGTTTTTATCACATAATAGCATCAAATATCTTGTATTTTAGTAGATAATAGAATGAAATATATTCAAGAATCAAGTTACTGCCAAAGTCTATTTAAGTTACAGGAAATGAAGCAAATTGTAGATCTTCTCGCAAGCTTTCCGAAAAGTGGTAGAACACTGAAAACGGAGTTACGGATCATAAGTTATGCCCATTTGAATTTCAGAGCAAAACAGGAGAAACCGAGCCCAGTGCGGACGCACTCAGCCATCAAACACAGAAAACAGAAAATCCGAGCGCAGTGCGGACGCACTCGGGCCGCACCACCCGCACTCAGCCGACACACAGTTCGTATTTTGGCCATATCTTGGTCATACGAACTCCGATTTGGGTGATTCAAAGCTTGACGGAACCAGGACAAAGAGATCTACAACTTTCATGAAGGGAACAAATCTAAATTCGGAATGTATAATTCTGTACAGCTGCATCAATGGCCGCATCAGCCTGGAAAACCAATCCAAAGTCTCCCAGTGCGGACGCACTGAGGAAAATTTGCAGAAAATCCAGAAAAGGAAACTTGAAACCAAAGGAGATTTGGAGCCAGTGCGACCCAGACCACACGCACTCATCTCCAGTGCGGACGCACTGAACTCGCAGACAGCCAGAAATTCGCATTTTCAAGAGGTTTTCTATTCTTGGCTTCCAAGGAACACGTTTTAGAAGGCCAATAATAGACATGGCAGTCTGAGGAGTGCACCCACTAACTCCACTTCTATCCTCTAAATTGGGCAAGGCCTTTGGCTATAAAAGAAGAAGAATTTCATCTCTCTCAATCATCCACTACCACACATCCATTATTATATCCATCTTTCCACAAATTGAGAGAGAGAGATCCTGCAGAAATTCTCGAAGGCCTTTCAAGGAAGAAGAAGAAGAAGATTCAAGCAAGGAGTCGGCAAGATCGAGGTTTTAGATCTAAGAAAGGGTGTAATCATTTCTTTATCTTATTTCTTATTGTTTTTGCCAATCTTTGTTATGGATCTCTCCAAGAGAGAGTAGTTCTCTTTCTAGGGGTTTAGGTCAATGCATGAACTTGTTTAATTCTATCTTATTCGGATATTTGTTTTTATTATGATTGTGTTATCGGATTTGATTGTTAATTTCTGTGATTTATTCTTTATGAATTTCATTAGTACTCGTTCCTTTGAGTTCACCTGGTTAGGGTTTATTGAATTGAAGTAGTTTTGAAATCGCGTTGATCGTGTTTTTCCGCTTTAAGTTTATTAAATTCCGGCATTGGTCATGAGGAGACTACTAATTGAAACCATAAAGACACACCTTAGGATTGGGTTAGAAGCGACCGTACTTTGATATCCAATCCGGAACTATAGAAATTAAGGTTAGGATTTTGGTGAAGGACCGAAAGGCGAAGGCAAATCCTAATTAGGACACCTTAGAACAAATATCGATATATGCTTTGAAGCATGGATTAAATATCCCTCTAGGTTAGTGACAGCCCTAGAATTCGAGGCACATTAATCCATCCACCCGAAGTAGTTGTATTAATATTTGTTCCAAAGGCTAACATAGGTTAGAAACCTCATCAAATCAAACATGAATTTAAACAAACCGAATAAATAGAATTAGCAAGGAATTGTAGACCGGATACCCCTGGATCTCCTTAAACTTGAAAACAACCCAATCTTTCTTCTCTTTATTTGATTTACATTTATTGTTTGAAACTCCTCTCTTTCGGGTATTGAACCCAACATTAGGATTTTAGAACAAACCCCCCCCCCCCACTTTACTTTTATTGTTTAGTTTTAAAAGTAGTTTTCTTTATTAAAAATTAGTGTTTCCCTCTCTCCCTGCGGATCGACACCTAAATACTACAATCGATAGGTTGTGCGCTTGCAACTAACCTATTCTTTGAGTACGAAGGTTTATAAATTTTAAAGGCAAAAAGAGTACCAAATCATTATATCTAAAATACTCAACAAGCTTTTTGGCGCCGTTGCCGGGGAGAATATGATAGATACTAGTTTTTATTTTAGGATAGTACTTCTAATTCTTAGTTTCCTTATTTACTTTCAGAAAATTAAAAATCCAAAAATAGTTTATTTCCTTTTTTACAATTTCTGAAATTTACTTTTTAAGAAAAATCCAAAAATATTTACTTTCCTTATTTAAATTTTCTGCAATTTATTATTCTCTATTTCTATTCTCTCTCTTTCACATCTCATCTCTTTTCTTCTCTCATAGATTTGAGCGCTGGCACCAGTCACAAGGAGCCAAACCGCGAAGATCAAAGCCGGCGAATCCTCTCTTTCTCAACCAATGGCAGGTCTAGATCCCGAACTAGGCATGCCACGCAACTTTGGAGAGGATGAATTTCCGGAAGGTCTCATCAACCCAAACTTTCACGATCTCAACAACAATCCACCACCTCTTCCTCCACACAACAACCAACCGCCACCACATCCACACGACAACAACAACAATGTTCCACCTATTCTCAATAACAATCCTTTGTTCGGTGTCAATCCAAACAACGGAAATGGTCGTAACCGCCAACAAGGTCATCGCTTCGGTTTTATACCTCAAGGCCAAGATCCACGCGAAATCAAGCCATCTCTCATCCACTTGCTTGGCCAAAGTCAGTTCGGAGGAGCCCTAAACGAAGATCCACATGCCCACTTAGGCGGTCTTCGAAGAGTCTTGCTGGCACCTTCGCTCGAGAAGGAGAAGAGCTCGACAACCTCAAGCTCAAATGCTTCCATCTATCCCTCCGTGACAATGCAAGGACATGGCTAAGGACCGTGAATCGTGACAACATAAGAAGATGGGACGACATGGAGAAGTTATTCCTAGGAAAATACTTCCCTCCATCCAAAACCCAGCACTTCCGCACAAAGATCACGACATTCAAGCAAGCCGAGGGAGAATCTTTGACCGAGGCATGGGATAGATGGGCCGAGCTTCAACGCTTGTGCCCTAACCATGGTCTTGACATGTGGTTGCTCTTCCAATTCTTCTTTGCAGGTTGCACGATCGCCACCAAGACTCACTTGAATTCAGCCGCAGGGGGAAACATGTCAAAGATGGACCCCGAACAAGCCATGCTAATGATCGAAGACATGGCGATCAACCAAAGGGAGTGGACGGCTGAAAGAGGTGGACGAACACAAACCACACCGGGAGTTTTAAAAACCGACGAAGCTACCGCCTTGAGAGCCCAAATAGAAGCCTTGCAACATCAAATGGCACAAATGCAAAATGTCAAATCCGTGACAAAGAAGGCTTCATGCAGAATTTGTGGGGAGGCGACTCATATCACCGCCGATTGCCAAGTCCTTATAGAAGAAGAGGAAGTCGAGCAAGTCAATGCAATGTTCTACAATCAAGGTGATAAGAGGAACGATCCGATCTACAATAAGGTTAGGCCAAATGATAATTTCAATTCAAATGCTTACAACCCTAACACAAGGTGGAACCATCCAAATTTCAAATGGAAGACCGAAAATGACAACTCCAATCAATACCAAGGTAATTCCAATCAATACCAAAACTGGTCAAACCAAAACTCGTACCAAGGACCTTCTCAAAACAACAAACTAGAAAAATTGATAGAGGGCCTTGTGATCTCTCAAAACGAGTTCATGAACCAACAAAGAAACATCAATACCGATATTTCGGATTCCTTGAGGAATTTGAACAATAGGTTTGAGTTTTTAGAAACTAAAACGAAGATGCTAGAGACACAAATAGCACAACAAGCATCTTCGTCCTCTCGTCAACAAGGAACACTTCCGGGCAAACCCGACATCAATCCACGAGAGTATGCAAATGCTGTGACTTTGAGGAGTGGCAAGGAATATGATGGACCAAAGATTCCAGCCAACGATGAACCAATTCAACCACAAAGACTCCCTCAATCCACACAATCTGAACCGATTTCAGCCGCACCAATCAATCCACCAATTGCAACAACTACGGAAAAGCATCACAAAACGGGTAATTCTAACTCAACAAAGGTACAAAAATCTGAAACTCCAAAGTATGTTCCTCCTCTTAGGTTCCTACCTTTTCCACAAAGGTTGGTAAAGAGCAAACTAGACCAACAATATGCCAAATTCATTGAACAATTGAAAAAACTGAACATTACCATACCTTTCACCGAGGCAATTGCACAAATGCCAACCTATGTCAAGTTTCTCAAAGAAATATTGTCAAACAAAAAGAAACTTGAAGAGGTCGGAACCATCTCTCTAAATACGCAATGTAGTGCACTTTTCTTGACCAAACTACCTCCCAAACTTAAGGACCCCGGTAGTTTTACTATTCCATGCAAAATTGGAGAGACCGAATTCAATAGTTGCTTGTGTGATTTAGGTGCTAGCGTATGTTTAATGCCAAAAGCGGTTTATGAAAGGCTAGGTCTAGGAGAATTGAAACCAACAAAAATGTCGCTCCAATTAGCGGATAGATCCGTTAGATACCCGGTAGGAATTATGGAGGATGCGATTGTCAAAATTGGTAAGTTTTTCATACCGGTAGATTTTGTTGTGGTGGAGATGGAAGAGGATACACAAACTCCCCTTCTATTGGGACGTGATTTCCTAACCACAGCAGGTGCAATCATAGATGTGCGTGATGGAAAGATTTCTTTCCGAGTAGGTGATGAAAAGGTTGAATTTAATGTTTTTAAATCTCTCCAATTTCCATCTAATGATAATGATTCGATATGCAGGGTAGATGTTTTAGACTCTATAATTGATGATCATTTAGATAGGATGATGGAAGGAGAACAACCGAATGAAATTCTGGAAGAAATTGATAAAGAAACAACTCAAAATAACGAAAACAACCAATCATGCGGCCTAGGCAGTCCACACGAAACTTTGCAGAGCCCAGTTTTAGCCGTTTCAACATGCACAACGCCACCGAAGATCGAACTCAAACCATTGCCAACAACCCTCAAGTACGAATCTCTTGGCTCATATAAGACACATCCCGTCATAATCAATGCCGCCTTGAACCAAGAAAAAAAGACAAGGCATTGGCACGACAAACGCATCGGAAGAAGTTTTCAAGAAGGACCATATCAAGTATCACGAGTTTTCGACCATGGTACCTTCGAAATATGGAGCGAAAAAACGAGTTCCTTAAAGGTCAATGGACAGCGGCTTAAACATTTCATTCAAGATGAACCGATCATCGAAAAGGAGGCAATTGCCCTCGATGATCCACCACCTTTAAACTGAGCCTCAACAAGTCGAGCTCCCGACGTTAAACCGAGCAACATCTTGTGAGTTTCTATTTTTCTTTTTAATTTTTCTTCTAATGTGAATTGACACATTGAGGACAATGTTTTGTTTAAGCTGGGGGGAGGGTTAAATGAAAAACTGAAATTCACAATTGTATCTTGCATTTAGTTTAGGCATGTTTAAATTTTTTGTTTAAAACTAGGGTTTTACCTAACCTTGAATAGGGTCCAGTCCGACTTGTTAGGATGTTTACCTAGTTTTGTGTCATGCATTTTGTTGATAAATTTGAGTGATTGGCGAAAATTAGAAGTATTCATGCACAATAATTTTTGGTAAAATCCTTAGAATAATTTGAAATGACCACATAATTTGGCGAAAAACTTTGTGGAAATAAAGGTGTATGAAATTGGGGCATTAGAAATTCAAATTTATTAGAGAAGCTATTTAGATTTGTGAATTTTAAAATTAGAAAGATTGGGATATCCATAAGTATGATGGAATACTTAGGGATGTGTGTATTCATGATATGTGCATAAATATTGAGAAATTAGGTAAAATTGAAAATTTTTGGAAAATAAAAGGCGACTCCAATGACCTATGTTACGGCTTCATGACGTACTTATGGTTATGAGTCCTTAGCACTCTTGCTCCGCTAGTCTCCCGATAAAATTGACATTCGTGTTAGTGGAAGGGTTAGACTAAGAGCATGCAAAGCACCCTTGAATTAGAACGGTTGGGTACAATTAACTACTTGTAACTAACCGGTGCTTAAATGAGGATGGGGAAAATAGTGCTAAATCATTCAAGAGATTCAAAGTGAAAAAAATCAAAAGCAATAACAAAAATGTGAATATGCATGTATCAACACACGAAGTCCGCAAAATTTTCTAACCTAAGTTTGATTCAAGCTTGGGGGAATTTGAAAATTCCACGTTTAAAATGGCATTTCTTTTAATAAATTTGGGTAAACAAAGTTCATAAATTCTAGACCTTTAAGGAAATAAAAGTTAGAGTAATCAAATTATGGGTTGAGTCATAATTATCCGAGGGTTAAACTTGAAATTTGGAAAGTTTGCATGAAGGTTTTAATCTTTGGCAAGATCATACAAATTTTTCACTTGAGAAAACATACTTGATATAAGGTGTATCAAAGAGATCGAATTGTAGTCCAAGTTTAGATGTTGCTTGGGGACAAGCAAGGTTCAAGCTTGGGGGTATTTGATAGGTCTAAATTATATACACATTCGATCTAGTTTTTATCACATAATAGCACCAAATATCTTGTATTTTAGTAGATAATAGAATGAAATATATTCAAGAATCAAGTTACTGCCAAAGTCTATTTAAGTTACAGGAAATGGAGCAAATTGTAGATCTTCTCGCAAGCTTTCCGAAAAGTGGTAGAACACTGAAAACGGAGTTACGGATCATAAGTTATGCCCATTTGAATTTCAGAGCAAAACAGGAGAAACCGAGCCCAGTGCGGACGCACTGACCCAGAGTGCGGACGCACTCAGCCATCAGACACAGAAAACAGAAAATCCGAGCGCAGTGCGGACGCACTCGGGCCGCACCACCCGCACTCAGCCGACACACAGTTCGTATTTTGGCCATATCTTGGTCATACGAACTCCGATTTGGGTGATTCAAAGCTTGACGGAACCAGGACAAAGATATCTACAACTTTCATGAAGGAAACAAATCCAAATTCGGAATGTATAATTCTGTACAGCTGCATCAATGGCCGCATCAGCCTGAAAAACCAATCCAAAGTCTCCCAGTGCGGACGCACTCAGATCCAGTGCGGACGCACTGAGGAAAATTTGCAGAAAATCCAGAAAAGGAAACTTGAAACCAAAGGAGATTTGGAGCCAGTGCGACCCAGACCACACGCACTCATCTCCAGTGCGGACGCACTGAACTCGCAGACTGCCAGAAATTCGCATTTTCAAGAGGTTTTCTATTCTTGGCTTCCAAGGAACACGTTTTAGAAGGCCAATAATAGACATGGCAGTCTGAGGAGTGCACCCACTAACTCCACTTCTATCCTCTAAATTGGGCAAGGCCTTTGGCTATAAAAGAAGAAGAATTTCATCTCTCTCAATCATCCATTATTATATCCATCTTTTCACAAATTGAGAGAGAGAGATCCTGTAGAAATTCTCGAAGGCTTTTCAAGGAAGGAGAAGAAGAAGATTCAAGCAAGGAGTCGGCAAGATCGAGGTTTTAGATCTAAGAAAGGGTGTAATCATTTCTTTATCTCATTTCTTATTGTTTTTGCCAATCTTTGTTATGGATCTCTCCAAGAGAGAGTAGTTCTCTTTCTAGGGGTTTAGGTCAATGCATGAACTTGTTTAATTCTATCTTATTCGGATATTTGTTTTTATTATGATTGTGTTATCGGATTTGATTGTTAATTTCTGTGATTTATTCTTTATGAATTTCATTAGTACTCGTTCCTTTGAGTTCACCTGGTTAGGGTTTATTGAATTGAAGTAGTTTTGAAATCGCGTTGATCGTGTTTTTCCGCTTTAAGTTTATTAAATTCCGGCATTGGTCATGAGGAGACTACTAATTGAAACCATAAAGACACACCTTAGGATTGGGTTAGAAGCGACCGTACTTTGATATCCAATCCGGAACTATAGAAATTAAGGTTAGGATTTTGGTGAAGGACCGAAAGGCGAAGGCAAATCCTAATTAGGACACCTTAGAACAAATATCGATATATGCTTTGAAGCATGTGATTAAATATCCCTCTAGGTTAGTGACAGCCCTAGAATTCGAGGCACATTAATCCATCCACCCAAAGTAGTTGTATTAATATTTGTTCCAAAGGCTAACATAGGTTAGAAACCTCATCAAATCAAACATGAATTTAAACAAACCGAATAAATAGAATTAGCAAGGAATTGTAGACCGAATACTCCTGGATCTCCTTAAACTTGAAAACAACCCAATCTTTCTTCTCTTTATTTGATTTACATTTATTGTTTGAAACTCTTCTCTTTCGGGTATTGAACCCAACATTAGGATTTTAGAACAAACCCCCCCCACTTTACTTTTATTGTTTAGTTTTAAAAGTAGTTTTCTTTATTAAAAATTAGTGTTTCCCTCTCTCCCTGCGGATCGACACCTAAATACTACAATCGATAGGTTGTGCGCTTGCAACTAACCTATTCTTTGAGTACGAAGGTTTATAAATTTTAAAGGCAAAAAGAGTACCAAATCATTATATCTAAAATACTCAACACATATGAACCTAGCCATCAAGGCCTTACATTTTTTTGTAGGTATTTGATTACCTAATTTTCAATTTTCACTCTTACAAGGGAAGAAGAACACTAATTTCTTTCTTTTCTCTCTATTTCTTGCTATCTCTCAATCTTCTGTGTATATAGTGGTAATGTAGTTGTCTCTTCTTTCCTGAGCTTCATGCCTTCTTATATAGGCAGCAAGGGTCTAGGGTTTTAGGCTTTGGTGATGTGGCTTTCATCATGCACATCAGATGCTTGTTGCATGGTCTTGATCATATTAACTCACATATTCATGTATACATGGCAATGGTCATCCAATAGGGTTCCAACATGTCACTAATCCTTGCTGGGAGTAATTTCAACCCTTGGATCAATCTCGAATACTGTGCATTGAGTTAGAGCCTTTGATTGGCCAGCCAAATATGGCATAGCATGATTTGCATGCCCCTGCACCCCTGGAGAGGAATCTTCCTCATTTGGCTTCTTCCAGGGAATGAATTACACGTGTCCCTTGGGGACCATAGAGCTGATGACAGCTATTGCGCAGGGGTGTGCTATACCCGAGCCGTGTAGGGCTAAGCATGGTTTCGTATTAATCTTTGTGCTTAGAGGTTTAAAGAGATGACAGATAGTACCCCAATACACTCTTTATCATGTGCCCAAGAACATTTTACCGCCTGCACAGCTAATTT
Source organism: Carex parvula (assembly GCA_025461045.1). Lineage (NCBI taxonomy): Eukaryota > Viridiplantae > Streptophyta > Magnoliopsida > Poales > Cyperaceae > Carex > Carex parvula. The sequence continues at coordinate 326,205 of JAJGRW010000462.1, read as the reverse complement.
GGCCATTTGTGCATTGGCGGTTCCGGTGCTACGGCCTTTCGTGTGTCACCCTCTTCTCATCTCCTTTTTGTTAAATTGGCGCTTCCCTTTGCATCGTGAGATTGTTAAAGAGACCCTATGATATTCTCGAGTCTCAATTTTGCCCACTTAAGCCATTTCGCATTTTGCTTCCTTTTCACTTCTCGGGTTCGGGTCAGTACATCAACTTCCCTTCTTTCTTCACGAGAAGGCAAAGGAGAACGTAAATATAGCTTTCTTTGCACCTATAGGTGAGCTCTAATCCAACGATTCTCTTACTTAGTCAGATTTGAACTCAAACTCGGGTCTTAGGCGTGAGCAGAAGAGAGGGAGACGGGTCTGGCAGGAGGGACCCGCTTCCCGGACTGAGCACTGTGCTCTTTGTTCCTTTCTTTATTTTGTTGTTTGCTCTCAGTGCTAGCCGATCCGCATAAGAGCCTTAATGTGGTGTATAGAGCACCAGGTGTACGCAAGACGAAGGGGTCAACAATGTTGGAATTTAAACTCAGCGCCTAGCGCCCGTCTTCGCGTGGTTGTGATCAGAGTCAAAATAACGATGATTTACGTAGGGTTTTGGCTTCGGTTTTGCATATTTTCTCACACTTATGTTTACTTTATTAGAGAAAAAGGCTACTGTCACCCTTCTTTATGTTTTATTGCAGAAAACAAGTTTTGGGACTATTTTACACCAAATGGAGCTAGAATCGGGTCAATCGGATCAGCGACGCTCATCGACTAAGTCTCTGTTACGGTCCGTATTGCCTAATACGGACCAGGCCTAGCACAGACCAGGAGATAGTGCTGGAAGCATCAAACCCTAACCGTCAAGGACCTAATACGGACCGTATCACCTGATACGGCCCGTATCCGAAGGCATCTCTTGGGGAATAACTGCCGACAGCTGTTTCCAGATCAGTTTCTTAGCCTCTACTCAACTTCCACACGTCCCTCCACTCCTATATAAGGCCCCTGGGCAGAAGGAATAATCATCTTTGTAATTAGGGTTAGATTTGATTAAAGTGAGAAGAGAGGAGTGCTTGTAACAATGCCATTTCGCGGCTAAGTTCCTTTTCTTAGGGCTAGGCAGTAAACCTTGTTACTCCTGATGTTTTGATATATATATTTCTGTTGATTATGATTTCTTGTTGTTGAAACAAAATGCTTTTGTGATTTACTATCTCTTCATCTAACTTCAATGATCTAGTTTGAGTCCGTTAGGGTAGTGACAGTACTTTAATGGCAAGAGAAACTATTTGTATGAATTAGCCTCGTTGAGAATTATTAGGTTTATGTGAAGAAAACCCTAGCGGGGAAACCATAAACCAAACCAACAAAATGCGTACCAAATTCCATCACATGCGTAAAGTAAATCGCAGTGATCTGTGTAGTAATTTGGGGTATTTGAGAGATCAGACATTTACGTAAGGTAAATCGCAGTGTCCTATGTAGAATCTCCATGAAAGATCTGTCATTCTTGCGTAACATAAATCGCAGTGACCTATGTGGTTATCTTTCATAAAACAACAACAGGAAATCAGACGCAACAGGAATATATTGTCAAGACGGATTGAGTGGCAATGGTGTGCCAAAACCCTAGGAATTCTCATCTCTATCTTTATTTTAATTACTTTTAATTACTTCCTAATTTACATTGATCACAACAACATCTCTCAATTTTCATATTTCATCTAGCCTTTCGAAAGATTGCGATTCGATCGCTCAAAGTATTGAACCAATATTCCCTGTGGATCGACCTCGAATATACTACTCGATAGGATTGTGCGCTTGCAGTCCGAACCGATAGCATTTTCGAGTTTATAAATATTAAAAGAAACATTGCTCTCTTTTGAGTGATCAAGCTTTTTGGCGCCGTTGCCGGGGAATAACGGTTCATTGTGCAAGGCCTCGCAAGACATCCTTGCTTTGACAATTGAATCCAATTAATTAGAAACGCCTAGATTTTTTTTAATTTTCTGCATTTTTTTTCTTTTATTTTTAATTTCGTTTTTCATTTTATTTTCTTTTAATTTTCAGTTTTTAGTTTAATTTTCAGATTTTCTTTTCTTTTTAGGACGCTACACGCTGGCCGAATCATCCGTACGAAGATCCGAGAGGATTGCTAGTAGGAGAGGACAATTCGCTTCCACATCGCCGATAAGAACCAATCATAGTTCTTCATCGAGTAATTCTGAAAGCGAAGAAGACTCAGATTCGATCAACATGAATATCCCACCGAATGAACCGATTAACAATGGAAGACAAAACAATGGTGATCATGGAGTTCACGATGCAGCAAGACCCAAACTTCTACGAGACTATTGCGTACCGCGCGCGAATGATCCTAATTCTAGTATAAACCCGCCAACTGTTACAAACCGTAATTTTGAGATCAAACATGCTCTCATAAATATGGTTTCGCAACAGTAATTTGGAGGATTTCCACATGAAGATCCACATCTTCATTTGTCAACTTTCCTAGGGATATGCGAGACGATAAAGATTAACGGAGTTACCGATGAAGCAATCAGGCTAAGGCTATTTCAATTCTCATTAAAAGATAAAGTAAGAGCATGGTTGTTTTCCTTACCGGCCAATTCCATTCAAACTTGGGACCAATTGTTTAGTGTGTTCAGTGCAAAATATTTTCCACCTTCTAAAACTTCAAGACTTAGAAAAGCAATTACTAATTTTGAACAAAGGGATGGTGAATCATTGTGTGAAGCATGGGATGGATACAATGATATGTTAAGGTGTTGTCCACATCATGGTCTAGAAAGATGGTTGATTGTTCAAACTTTTTATAGTGGTCTAAACCCTACCGATAGGTTGTTTATTGAAGCTTCCGCAGGAGGAGCAATCATGAATAAGGAACCTAACGAGGCTTACAACCTAATTGAAGAGATCGCGATTAACCAACACTACTGGACCCCTGAGCTCAAGAAGCCAACTCCAATACCTGGCATACACAAAGTAGATGAAATATCCATGCTAAACGCGAAGATCGATGCTTTGCAACTAGCACTCAACAAACAGATCAAGCAGCGAACGGTAGCAGCAGTCAATGCCGCAATAGCATGTGGCTATTGTGGAGGAGCGCATGAGATGACCGAATGTATGAATGTGATGGTAACTGAGGAAGAAATAGAGCAAGCAAACGCCATCGACAACAGCTTTCGACCTCAACCCGCCTACAATTCGTACCATCAGAATAACCGAAACCATCCAAATCTCTCATATGCAAACAATCAAAGACCTGCTGCATCTCAACCGAACTACCAACCGAGGCAGTGCAACCAACCACAGCAACCTAATATCACATCACTAATGGAGAGATTCCTAGAGAAGCAAGACGAGACAAACGCCGCAATCACGCAAACGGTCAAAACCTTAGTAAGCCACGTCAAGGACTTGGAGGGTCACATCTCCAAGATGGCAAAAGAACTCTCAAGCATCACACGTGGAAAAGGCAAATTTCCGGGCTAACCGAAAGAAATCCTAAAGAGAGTTGCAAGAACATCACACTAAGGAGCGGCACAGCTTATAAGGGACCTCTTATGCCCAATTTAACTTCCGATGAGATACATGCAGAGCCATCACATTCCAAAGAATACGAGCCGCAACAACCAGAGTCGCCCGTATTCGAACTGCAGGCAGACCTTATTGAGGAGCAGAATGACACCGTAGGTGGAGACGAGCGACAAACCGAACCTGAATACATTTCACCATCACCCTACAAGCCACCTCTGCCGTTCCCTCCAAGGCCAGCCAAGCATAAGATGGAGCCATAATTCGCGAGATTCATGGAGACGCTCAAGCAACTACAAGTCACTATCCCCTTCACCGAGGCAATTGCAAGCATACCCTCGTATGCTAAGTTTCTGAAGGAGATCCTTTCAAATCGCAACAAACTCCAAGAATTCTCAGCAATTCTGCTCAATCAGGAATGTAGTGCGCTCGTGCAAAGCAAATTACCAGAAAAGTTGAAAGATCCGGAAAGCTTCTCGATACCGTGCACAATTGGCATGACAAATTTTACGAGGGCTTTATGTGATCTGGGAGCAAGTGTGAGTCTAATGCCAAAGGCGGTGTTTGACAAATTAGAATGTGGAGAACTTTCACCGACACAAATTGCACTGCAACTGGCTGATCGATCAATTAGATATCCTGAAGGAGTGTTGCTGCATGTACCGATCAAAGTTGGAGACTTTTGGATACCTGGAGACTTTGTTGTGATTGACATGGAAGAAGATGAACACATTCCAATCATCCTTGGAAGGCCATTCCTCGCCACATGCGGAGCAATGATTTATGTTAAGAACAGAAAAATTTCACTTAATGTCGGAAAAGACAAGGCGGTCTACGACATAAATAGAGCTTTGAAATACCCTTCTGACATTGATCGTGTCTTCAATTTGGGTATCATGGATGAATTTGAAGAGGAAGAGTATCCATTTGATGAATTGGCAGAAACCATGCGTATGGAGGAACTGGACAACCTTTTTAGAGGGGAAGATGACACTGACATTGATCGTGTCTTCAGTTTGAGTATCACGGATGAATTTGAAGAGGAAGAATATCCATATGATGAATTGGGAGAATCCATGGGTATGGAGGAATTAGACAACCTTTTTAGAGGGGAAGATGACGAAAGGCAACTCGAGCATTACATCACCGCTGAACCTGATGAAGCCTACACTAAAACTTGCGCAAGTTGTGCCACTGTCATAACAAAAGAAGAGGAAGAATCCCCCAAATCCAAAATTCTGCAGTCCGTGTCACCTAGCACGGTCAGTAGCAAAGTGAAGAAAAGGGAGAAGACAACCTCTCATCCATAACTCGAGCTCAAACCTCTTCCATCCAACCTCCGTTACGAATTCCTAGGACCCAACCAAACCTACCCGGTGATTGTCAGTTCTCGGCTCGATAATGTTCAATCCAACAAGCTCGTCAACATACTCAACATGTACCGAAAGGCTATTGGCGACAAAATAGATGACATCAAAGGCTTTAGCCCGACCATCCCCATGTACCGCATCCTACTTGAAGAAGAGACAATGGAGGAAATGCAAGAATTAGAAAAGAGTTGACACACACAACCACATGAAAACAAGTTTTTCGATCCTCTGTTGACTTCAATTTCTATCAAACCGGAAGAAACTAAAGTTCCAATCATAGAATCAAGGCCTCTTCCAACAGTTCTCAACATTATTGCACCAAAAAGTTCTTGGGAGAACTACGATGCGGTCCATGGTCGGAAGGTGAAGATAAAATAGTTCATGGTTTATTCGGAATCTCAATGTAGCAAGGGGTCGAGCTAATGACTTTAAACAAGCGCTTCTTGGGAGGCAACCTAAGGCCATTTTTATATTTTTCATAATATTTATTTCTAGTTTATTTAGGACCTTAACAAGAGAAACAACTCATACATATCTTTTTCCTATGATCAGGTGAACATATCAGAGGAAGGACTCGATCAAAGACACCACAGAAGACAGGAAAATACCCCCTGGTACGGTCCGTATCAATCAATACGAACCATATTAGTGGATACGGGATGAAAGAAGGAGAAAAGAGAGAAGTGATGAATACGGTCTGTATTTCCCAATATGGTCCGTATTCAAAGAAGTTAAGACTAAAGGCAGTTATTGGTATCATGCAAAACGAATTGGATACGGATCGTATCACCCAATACGGTCCGAATGAAGGCTAATTCAGAAGATGCGAACCCGTTAACAAAGAGACATTTGAAAACCCACGAGAATCACATCTCATAACCGTTAAACCCTTTGGTTTGAATTCCTAAAACTCCTCTCTCTCTATTCTCTCTCCCTCTATCTCTCCTCTTCCTCCCTCTTCCTTCCTTGCCAAGACCGAGCCCACCTCCTTGCCGCCGATCACCATCGCCACCGCACTCATCACTGCCTCTCCTTGGAGCCGCCGCTGCCTTCCTCTCTGCACCATCCGATGCCCCTATAAGTGAATATGATCAGTTCACCCAAGCTATGCAATGGATGAACCTGAATTTCTAAGATCTCGCCACACGCTCGCGAGAGAGCAGCCAGCGGATTAAGCAAAAGGTCGATCAAGCCCGCAACAGCATGGAGGAGATCCGGGGAAACATTGACAGGGGTAGGCGCGAGATCTAGTAAGCACGCTACCTCAATCAACAGTACTACCAGTTCGCCCTCGACTCCGGACTCCAGTACCAGCCACTGCTCTACAGACTTTTCGACCCATCATTCTACAAGGAGATCCAGCCCCCACACCTCCACCACCTCAGGATTGAGGTGCAGTGAGTTGTATCTTTCTCTGGTCTTTTTATTTTTTTACTTCCTTTATTTTTATCTCTCGAGCATTGGGGACAATGCTCAATTTTATTCGGGGGGTAGGAGGTAAATTGACCATGTATCTTTAAATTTTTCACATTTTATCTTTTTAGGTGCTAGCAGTTTTACTCAATTTTTGACTAGGGTTAGAGGCTTTACCGAAAATCCTAGGATGATTAGATTGAGGCTTTTAACTAGCTTGCATTTTTATTTTTTCCTTAGGAGTAGTTTAATCAAATAGGAATTGTTTAAAATTGAATTAGGCTAATGTTTAGACAATTGACCATGATACAAGAACTCGGAATTGATTAAAATAATTAGTGATCTCAAAGTGAATAATTAATTGCTAACCATGAGAGTTGACCAAAAATCGCAAACCCTAGAATTTTTATTTATTGAGTAATTTATTTTTGCAAAGTCTCTTAAGCTTGATAGTATTTTAGAATACCCATTTATTATAAATAGACCCCTAGCGAAACTATGCAATGATTCCTTGTATGAATGAATACTTGAAATTGTGTGTAATCATGGTGTTTGTGACACAAAAACATTTTATTTTCCAGAAAAATACAAAAAAAAAAAAATCAGAAATGAGAAAAATCCAAAAAAAATAGAAAAATAGAAAAAGAAAAAAATAGAATAAAAGGTGGAGGATAAAAAGAGTACGGGTGCCTACGCAAGACTGGTTACCAATAGGCTCGAGAAAACCTCCCAAATTTTAAATTTTGTACATATTTAATTTCTCAAAAATAGTCACAAGCACCAACACACTTAGTTGTCATACTTTGCTCCAATCAATTGGGAAGGAAAATCAAAATTTATATCATTAGAATTCCTATTGATTGGAAGGGATCCATTTATAATCGAAGGGGAAATTAATACTCTCAAATTTAAGGATATTTGTGAAATAAATTGTTCAATGATAATTTTTCTAGGGTAAGCATAATGAGGTCAATCATGGGGTGAATAAATTGTTCAAGGGAGAGGTCATGAATATTTTTAAGTTCTAAATTTTTATTGTCATGCCAATTGTACCAAACCTAAGCCCTAATTTAATTTTTAACAAGTCCTTGAGATTGTATGGTTTAACCTAGACCGGATCTTTGACCAGCTGGGATGTCATTGCTTGAGGACAAGCAACAATTCAAGTTGGGAGGCATGATCAGAGTCAAAATAACGATGATTTACGTAGGTTTTGGCTTAGGTTTTGCATATTTTCTCACACTTATGTTTACTTTATTAGAGAAAAAGGCTATTGTCATCCTTCTTTATGTTTTATTGCAGAAAACAAGTTTTTGGACTATTTTACACCAAATGGAGCTAGAATCGGGTAAATCGGATCAACGATGCTCATCGACTGAGTCTCTGTTACGGTCCATATTGTCTAATACGGACCAGACCTAGCACAGACCAGGAGATAGCGATAGAAGCATCAAACCCTAACCGTCAAGGACCTAATACGGACCGTATCACCTGATACGTCCTGTATCCGAAGGCATCTCTTCGGGAATAACTGCCGATAGCTGTTTTCAGATCAGTTTCTTAGCCTCTACTCAACTTTCATACGTCCCTCCACTCCTATATAAGGCCCCTGGGCAGAAGAAATAATTATCTTTGTAATTAGGGTTAGATTTGATTAAAGTGAGAAGAGATGAGTGCTTGTAACAATGCCGTTTCGCGGCTAAGTTCTTTTTCTTAGGGCTAGGCAATAAACCTTGTTACTCTTGATGTTTTGATATATATATTTCTGTTGATTATGTCTTGTTGTTGAAACAAAATGCTTTTGTGATTTACTATCTCTTCATCTAACTTCAATGATCTAGTTTGAGTCCGTTAGGGTAGCGACAGTACTTTAATGGTAAGAGAAACTATTTGTATGAATTAGCCTCGTTGAGATTTATTAGGTTTATGTGAAGAAAACCTTAGCGGGGAAACCATAAACCAAACCAACAAAATGCGTACCAAATTCCATCACATGCGTAAAGAAACTCGCAGTGATCTGTGTAGTAATTTGGGGTATTTGAGAGATCAGACATTTGCGTAAGGTAAATCGCAGTGTCCTATGTAGAATCTCGGTGAAAGATCTGTCATTCTCGCGTAACATAAATCGCAGTGACCTATGTGGTGTCTTTCATTAAACAACAACTCGAAATTAGACGCCACAGGAATATATTGTCAAGGCGGATTGAGTGCCAATGGTGTGCCAAAACCCTAGGAATTCTCATCTCTATCTTTATTTTAATTACTTTTAATTGTTTCCTAATTTACATTGATCACAACAACATCTCTCAATTTTCAAATTTCATCTAGCCTTTCGAAAGATTGCGATTCGATCGCTCAAAGCATTGAACCAATATTCCATGTGGATCGACCTCGAATATACTACTCGATAGGATTGTACGCTTGCAGTCCGAACCGATAGTATTTACGAGTTTATAAATATTAAAAGAAACATTGCTCTCTTTTGAGTGATCAGGTTGCGGTGCACCATAGGCCGATGGGCTGGCAACTCGGTGTATGCAATCTTATACCTGTGCACCGTGTCCATGCAATGTATGGACTTAGCGCAAATGGCATTGGGTCACCGATTTGTGGGTTCCTTCTTGTCAGAACTTGTTTGGTGTCCCCAAATCGCACCCAGAACATCATCCAGCTTACTTTAATTTCATAATAAACTGATTTGCTTCAATTTTTTTATCATTGTACATATTAAATTCGAGGTTTCACATGTAAATCATCACCAAGAATTCTAATGTATCGTTGTGTGACCTTTTGACATTTTATAAGCATGTTTAGTTGTCCCAAAGCAGCTACTCATTATATTGAATATTAAGTAGTAACTTTTTAGGGTCAAACAGTCACAAAGGAGCTCTACATGATCCAAAGAACTAGGAACCACTTCAAGCTCGGTCAGGAACTTCTTGATCCAAAATCCTTCCTTCGCAGCTTCCGAGGCCGCTATGTATTCAGCCTCGGTGGTTGAATCAGCTGTGGTCTCCTGCTTGGAACCTTCCAGTTCACAGCACCACCATTGAGAATGAACACATATCCCGATTGCAATCTTATGTCGTCATGGTCGGTCTGGAAACTAGTATCGGTGTAACCCCTTACAACGAGCTCAGATTCCCCGCCATAGACAAGGAACATATCCTTAGACCTTTTGAGGTACTTTAGGATATTCTTGACAGTGGTCCAATGTGCCAATCCTGGATTAGCCTGATATCTGCTAGTCACACTTAACGCGTATGACGCGTCTGGGCGGATGCATATCATGGCATACATGATAGAACCAATTGCCGAAGCATATGGTACTCTCTTCATGCAATCAAGCTCAACAATCGTCGTAGGACACTGTTTCTTGTTCAAAGGGATGCCAGATGACATTGGCAAGAAACCTTTCTTGGAATCTTGCATGCTAAACCTTTTTAGCACTTTGTCAATGTACACACTTTGACTCAATCCTATAAGTCTCCTAGATCTATCTCTATAGATCTTGATGCCTAAAATATAGGCAGCTTCACCCAGATCCTTCATTAAGAACACTTTCATCAATGAAGTTTTCACAGAATTCAGAGAAGGAATGTCATTTCCAATCAGAAGTATGTCATCCACATACAACACCAGAAAGGTGACTGCACTCCCACTTACCTTCTTATATACACAAGGTTCTTCTTCGCACTTGACAAAATCAAAATTTTGATCTCTTTGTCAAAGCATTTGTTCCAACTCAACGATGCTTGCTTCAGTCCATAAATGGATCTCTGAAGTTTGCAAACTTTCTTAGCATTATTAGGATCCACAAAACCATGAGGTTGTGTCATGTAGACATCCTCTTCTAAAACCCCATTTAGAAATGCAGTTTTGACATCCATTTGTCATATCTCATAATCATGAAATGCGGTAATTGCTAAGATAATCTGAATTAACTTAAACATAGCCACGGGCAAGAAGGTTTCATCATAATCAACTTCTTGAATTTGCTTAAAACCTTTCGCAACCAGCCGTGCTTGTAAGTAGTCAAGTTGCCATCCATGTCCGATTTCCTTTTGAAAACCCACTTGTTCTCAATAGACTTAATCCCTACCGGAGGATCAACCAAGTTTCATACTTGATTGTCATACATAGACTGTATTTCATATTTCATGGCTCCTAGCCATTCTGTAGAGTCGGGACTCGCCATCGCTTCCGCATAGGTCAAAGGATCTTCAGTATCTAATACTGTCACCTCATAGAGCCCTAACCATCTTTCAGGCGGATGACTCACTCTTGCTGACCTACGAACAACAGGTGATTGAGGTTCAAGAGCTTCGTCCATCCACAACCCCTTGTGGATCTGCCTCTTGGCCTTCTTCCACAACTCCTTGTGAAAATGATTCGTGGGACGGAGCTTGAACTTCTTCCGAACTAGTTGCAAAATAGGTTCTTGTTGACTCCCACTAGCCTCTACATTCATGGGTGGGACAATGGGATCTAACCTGATATCACTGTTAAGTGTTGCATCATGAACCTCTTCAAGTTGCACACTACTCCCACTACTTCTTCTTGAAAGAAACTCTTTCTCCAAGAACACAACATGTCTAGCAACAATCACCTTGCTTTCAGACTGCTTATAGAAGTAATATCTCGTAGTTTCCTTGGGATATCTAATGAATAAACACTTGTCAGATTTGGGTCCTAGCTTATCTGATATCAACCGTTTGATATAAGCCTCGCAACCCCAAATTTTTAAAAAAGACATATTAGGAACATTTCTATGCCATATCTCATATGGTGTCTTTTCTACGAATTTTGATGGCACCCTGTTTAGTGTGAATGCGGCAGTTTCAAGTGCATAACCCCAAAAAAAAGTGGTAAACTAGCTTGGCTCATCATCGATCGAACCATGTCCAACAAGGTTCGATTTCTCCTTTCGAAAATACCATTCCATTGTGGCATTCCAGGAGGAGTGAGTTGTGAAACAATTCCACACTCTTTTAGATAATCACCAAATTTGTTACTCAAGTACTCGCCACCACGATCTGATCGCATGGCTTTTATCTTTTTGCCTAATTGGTTTTCAACTTCATTCTTAAATTCTTTGAACTTTTCAAAGGATTCAGATTTATGTCTCAATAGGTAGACATAACCATATCTACTGAAATCATCAGTAAACGTGACGAAATATGAATAGCCACCTCTTGCACAAATGCTCATTGGTCCACACACATCCGTATGTATGAGTACCAACAACTCATTTGTCCTTTCACCTCTCTTGGTGAAAGGCGCCTTAGTCATCTTTTCAAGTAAACAAGACTCACACACGTCAATTGACTTAAGTCAAATTGACCAAGAAGTCCTACCTCTTGCAATTTCTTAATGCGTTTCTCATTTATATGACCTAAGCGGCAATGCCATACAAGAGTCTCACTCTCATGTTGGGCCTTGAGTCGTTTGTTATTAATGTTAAGGACTTATTTATCCATTTCAAGCAAGTATAGATCGTTCCGCACAGAACAAGATTCATAAAACAAACCATTTCTATAAAAAGAACAACAGTTGTTCTCGATGGTAAACACAAAACCATCTATGTCCATACATGATATAAAAATAATGTTTCTTGAAATAAACATGCTTAAGTTCAATTACAAGCCCACTAGGTAAAAACAACTCTACATTTCCTACGGCAACAGCTGCAACACTTGCACTTTTTCCGACGCGGAGTTGTACTCACCTTTTTCTAGCATTCTCATATCCTTTAGTGCCTTCATATTAGAACAAATATGAGCACATGAACCGGTATCCAATATCCAGTCTGAGATAGAAGTAGCAAGGTTAACTTCAACAACAAACATACCTGAAGAAGTTGGAACCTTTCCAGCCTTCTTATCTTCTAGGTACTTAGGGCAAATCATCTTCCAATGTCCTTTGTTCTTATAGTAGTAACACTCAACATCAGAAGGGACTTTGGTCTTTGCCTTGGGATTACTAGAGATCTCCATCTGAGTTTTTCCTTTAGCATCACCCTTTCGTTTGCTCTTGCCTTTGCCTTTCTTAACTTTTCTCCCTCCCTCTGAGACCGCAAGGACATGAGAAACTCCTTTCTTCATGTCAGCCTCTGCAGTCTTTAACATCCCATGCAACTCTTCTAGACTCTTCTCCATTCCATGCATGTGGTAATTCATGATGAATGAAGAATATCTCGACGGTAGAGAGTTCAACACGATGTCCGTGGCCAACCCCTTGTCCATGGGACACTCAAGCTTCTCCAGCTACTCCACATATCTCATCATCTGGAGCATGTGAGCACTCACGAAGGTACCCTCAGCCATCTTGCATCCCAGAAAACCCTTAGTCACATTGTACCTCTCAACACAAGCTTGCTCTTGAAACATTTTCTTAAGCTGGCTCATGATGATGTACGTTGATTTTGCCTCAAATTGCCTCTGCAATTCAGGGCTCATCAATGTAACCAAGAGGGAAGAAACATCAAGCTCGTCCTCTTCGAGCTTGGTGTACTCATCCTTATCTTTCTGAGTGGTTGTGCCACTTGGTTTGTTAAGGAGAGGTTTAGTTAAGACGTATTCCTTTTTCTCGCGCCTGAGAACAATTCTCAAGGTGCGATGCCAATCTATGAAATTTGAACCATCACTTTTCAATTTTTCCTTTCCAAAAGAGAACGTAACGAGAAGAAAGATTCTTTTGACATGATCTACAAATGAGAAGGTTTGAGTTAAGTTCATGCTTATGTGTTTTATTACCACAATAATAAAACTCCCACTATAATTATAAAATTTAAGTCCAATTTTGTAGCAGGTCCAAGATCCACATTTTCACTAAGACAAGCCAGCGTCAGCATGAAACTTGAACTTAGCTATCTTAGGTAGGCAACCCCTTGCAAATCACAACCGGATGATTCTTGGTGTTTATCCAACCGTCTTATGTTTGAATAAACTATTCCCTAAGGTCCAAAACCGTTTTGGATTATCCTTGTCAAGTAAACCTCTCTCTATTTGGTTCGACATGACCGTCATGCCCCACATCTCCTAAAGATAGAAAGTGATGCCTACTGAGTAGGTCCCATCAACTAACAATCGATAATTTGATCTGGATAGAGAAGGAAGGGAATGACACTTAATTTTTCTGGACTTATTTATTTAATTTTTAGGTAGTCGTGTGATTCATACACTTATACCTATCCTATGACTTTCATAGAATTTATATAAAATACAAACATAAAACATATCACATATGCTTTGTGAGTTTGTATGGCTCTTGCGAAAACACTTTCCGCAATTGTCGCTCCTTCCACCATCTCCATGGTCGAAGTCTCCTATTGAGCAACTTAATTACCTATGCCCTCCCAAAATCTATTTAGAACTATTCTAATATAAATTAAAATTACATTTAAAATTTCCAATCCTAAATGTAGAAGACATGCAAGCCTTGAATGAATTACATGAGAAGCAAGTTAACATCCTTGCTTATTTAATAAATAAAATTAATTAATATCAAGGGGCACCAAAGGCCGCGTTACAAGCATTCACACAAGGCATTGAAATCATGAGCCACACAAACCCACTCTTCGCTGCAAAACAGAGTTAGCTTTTGTGCAACAATTGCACACATGCACAAACAATTCATGCATTCTTGTTAATCAATTAATTCCCAACATCATAACTAAAATTTCATATTTTGGGATTTAATTGACTAATCTTATTTGAAAATTTGGTCAAAATCAGTCACACATGAGCCCTATGCTCGGATACCACTGTTGGTTTTATGGTACTTAAGGCAGCAGAATTTCAAAATTTTTGACAAGAAAAGTACCAAAAGATACCATCATGTGCGATAGAAATTAAACCAAAATCAATTTCCAAATCATCAAACATCATACCTTTTGTTTCTTGTCTCCAAACAAGAAAGGAAGGTCCTTGAGATGTAGGGTTGTAGCCTCCACCTCCTTATTGATGCTAGTGGTGGTTGATGTTGAGTATTTTAGATATAAGAATTTTGTACTCTTTTTGCCTTTAATATTTATAAACCATCGTACTCAATTAATAGGTTAGTTGCAAGCGCACAACCTATCGATCGTAGTATTTAGGTGTCGATCCGCAGGGAGATAGGGAAATACCAATTTTTAATTGAAGAAAACTACTTTTAAAACTAAACAATAAAAGTAAAGAGGGGGGGTTTGTTCTAAAATCCTAAGTTTGGGTTCAATACCCGGAAGAGAGGAGTTTCAAACAATAAATGTAAATAAAATAAAGAAAAGAAAGATTGGTTTGTTTTCAAGTTTGAGAAGATCTAGGGGCATTCGGTCTACAATTCCTTGCTAATTCTACTTATTCGGTTTGTTTGAATTCATGTTTGATTCGATGAGGTTTCTAACCTAAAATGTTATCCAGGGTCACATCCGTGATTAAATAACGTGCCTAGATCACCTAGACCATGAAGCTTGATGTTAGCCTATCCTATCCTCAAATATTGGTACTTCACGATTAAGTCATTCATACCAATATGCAATTCAATTCAAGGGGTCCTAACTAGGAATTTGCCTTCACGATTAAGTCCTTCACCAAACCCTAATCTTAATTCCTATATTTTCAGTTTGGATATCAAAGTACGGTCGCTTCTAATCCAAAATCTAAGATATTTATGCTCATAATTTGGTACTCTCCTATTCCATCCTAACTACTTTGGTTCTTTCGAATCCAAAGCGGGACTTGTCCAATTCAAGTACTAAACTATGTAATTAGCACAAATGATAAATCACAGAAATTAACAATCAAATCCGATAAAACAATCATAATAAAACAAATATCCGAATAAGATAGAATTAAGCAAGTTCATGCATTGACCTAAACCCCTAGAAAGAGAACTACTCTCTCTTGGAGAGATCCATAACAAAGTTTGGCAAAAACAATAAGAAATGAAATAAAGAAATGACTACACCATTTCTTAGATCCAAAACCTCAATCTTGCCGACTCCTTGCTCAAATCTTCTTCTTCTCCTTCCTTGAAAAGCCTTCGGAACTTCGGAAATTTCTACAGATCTCTCTCTCTCTCAATTTGTGGAAAATGGATATGTAATAATCGATGATGAGAGAGATGAAATTCTTCCTCTTTTATAGCCAAAGATCTTGCTCAATTTAGAAGCTAGAAGTGGAGTTAGGTGGTGAGTGCGGGTGGTCTGAGTCGCACTGGCTCCAACTTTCCTTTTGTTCCAAGTTTCCTTTTCTGGATTTTTCTGCGTTTTTCTCTGAGTGCGTCCGCACTGGCATTGTAATTTTCTGTTTTCCTGAAGAATCTGAAGGTTGCAAAAATCGGCTAAGTAGTGAGTGCGAGTGGTCCCACTCGCACTGGAGGTGACTGCGGACGCATTGCGCTCGGACTTTTTATCTGTGAAGTTCTGCGATGCTGGAAATTTGTCTAAGTACTGAGTGCGTTCGCACTGGCTGTGAGTGCGTCCGCACTGGGAGACTTTTTCTTCATTTTGCATCGTTTCCTGCATTGTAAAGTCGAGCGAACGCAGTAACTTGATTCTAGGTGTTTTCTATTCACTTTATATTCAAAATACAAGATATTTGGTGTTATTTTATGATAAAAACTAGATCGACGGTGTATATAATTTACACATATCAGTTGATGCCTTGCAGCGCCTTGGTGGTTGATGTGTGCGTGACCTAGAATGCCTTGCACCAAGATGAGACTCTAAAGTAGAAGTCCTCCATGGTCACCAAGAAATTAATTAGAAACCAAATATTCCTCTTGCTAGAGAGTACTAACTTGGTTGCTCCTTAATCCATATTCTTCAAGAGAACTAGATCTTGATCTTTTAGGGTTTGTGGGTTCTCAACACATGAGAGATGAAACAAAAGAGAAAGAGAGAGTTCTTGGTAGAACTTCAACTCTAAAAACGAAATCACTCTAAAAAAGAATGAGAGAGAAAATATATATAGCAAAATAAGGACTGTGAATTCTGTTTCCAAAACTAACCCCACGCTCTACCACTTTTTTGACTACGATCTAATTCGAATTTAGCTTCTCTCTAGAGAGGCAAAGTTCTAGATCTTTCTCTTACATTTCCAGAAAGATATAGAACGCCCAAAACTGACTTCGTACAACGGAGATATGATCAAAATAAGAAACATGTGCAGCAGTTTGCAGAACATGGTAATCCAAATTAACCACCACGTTCTACCACATTTTTAACCACGATCTAATTCGATTTTGGCTTTCCTCCAGAGAGGCAAAGTTCTAGATATTTCTTTTACCTTTCCAGAAATATATAGAATGCCCAAAACCGACATCGTATGAGGGATATATGATCAAAATAAGAAATGCTGCGCAGCAGTTTTCAGAAAACGTGGTAGTTATTAAGAAAACATTTCATAAAATAAACATGGACCACAATTAACAACATCCATTGGACTTTGTTTATTGGGTCAAGTTCTATTTTTTCTTATTTGAATTAATACAATTAATCTAATTAATTGTAATATCATATATAATTATTCCAAATAATTATATTTCTCATGTTCTTGTGGAGAAACCAATTTATTTATCATGTCATACATGTCAAATAAATTAAGGAGCATTTTTAATTAATTTCTATTGGTGTGACCCTGTGGGATCTATATCACATGGCAATAGAATCTGAAACTCCTTTCGATTCCATAAACTACAAGCGGCACCTAGCAATATGCATTATAGTTACTCAAATAACACAGATGATAAGTACGATTATGTATCACGATCCCTAAGCAACAATTGCCTCATGTCAATTCCATGTCTCATGATATCATGAATAGATCCAAGGTAGAAACGCCATCCTTGCAATCTACTCGTTTCTTGATTTTAAAATAATTCAGTAATTATGATTAACTCTTTAATCATATGTGCACATACCTGTATTATTTCATCAAGGAGTCTAGTGATATCATCACTCATTTACATGAGGGACAATGGTATTCTTGATAATTACTATCTCACCACATGAGAGATACATACTGAGATGGAATATGTATAACTGCCAGTTACGGACAGCATTGGATAATACCCACGAAACCCTTGAATTTTTATGAACACAGACTTGGATTTTTGTTCATTTTTACTGGTATTAATTTTAAATAATAAATAAATAAAGAAGTGAATAAAAAAATATTATAAGTAAACAAACGAAAGAAGGCAAAAAAAGCCAGCTCAGGCACTTTGAGAGCCAGCTGTGCTGGGCCCATTGCCAATGCCTCATGCCTCTGCGCTGTCCCATGCACCAGGTCCACACACACAAATTACACAATTTACAAACAACACAAGACCCAATACCCCCACTACCAGTACCAGTGTCTACGGTCTACCATCTCCCTAACGGGTGAGAATCTGCTGCGATCCGGGTACTGTGAAAAGTATCCTGCAATCTCTGTTTTTTCAAATCCAGCTGTTGAATTATTTCGAGATACGTGTACAGAAAAATCAGTTATTTTGAGATGCGTGTACTAAAAAATTGAACGGTTGAATTTAGAAAAACAGAGATTACAGAATTACTGTGCTCAATATTCGGATCGCAGCAGATCTCAATCCCTCTCTAACAAGTATCTTGCTAGATTCTTCTTGTGGCCTTGTGGTATGTAGACAGGCAGTAGTCAGTACGTAGTGTAAAGACTAGAAAAATGATTAACGGCGAATTGCATGGATTTTAATCGATGACAGTAACAGTAGCAGTGATATCTCATATGCATGTATAATCAAGTTTGGCCTTTTGGTTTGTGTTGTTAATCTAATATTTTTCATTTCATCCTGCTCCTTAATGGTCGCTTTAACGAATGCATCAACTTCTTACCATGAAGCCGTAAAGTTAATAAATTAAGCGCAGTATCCTTGTTAGCTTTATAATCGACAAGACTGCATGACTAATCCACATATTTCCAGAAAAAAAAACTAAAAATACCAACCCAAAATGATGCTATTACTAAGCAACCTCCCTATGCAATATGCTTATAAAGGGAACAAAACAACAACATGAGAAAAAAAATTACACAAGCCAAAATCATCTAAAAGTGTAACTCTGATTATATAGCAAGAAATAAAAGCTAGATATGATTACAAAACTGACCCTGAGAGTAGCACAAGTGGTACTAATTCAAGTCTTCAATCCTTATCCTGCACCAGCACAGAAAATAAAAAAGTTTTTACAGCAACATGAATTGTTAATTTGAGTAACCAAAATGGGAATTCAATGGAAAGTCCCAACCAGATGAAACTTAAATAAGAGACCCACAATTTTATTATGTAATATGGTTGAGCTGAGGGGATCATACAAGTAGAGAAAGACCTAAATCTTATTGTCAAATTCCTTAATTGGATGTGGATCCCGATCTCCTAAACTAACTCTAGTTTGAGTTCGGTTCCGAACCGTCCGATCTGAATCCGAACAAATCTGGTCCAAGTTAGAAATTCAAGGAGCCCTTTAATATACGTGTCAAAGGTGATCAGACAGTCTGGAATCTGGATACAAACTCAAAATTTGAGTTACTTTAGGGGATCCGAATTCCTTGGCTGTACCAGTGGTTGGTACAAGTTCCCAGATTATTCCAATAGATAAAAGTTGACAGGTAGACCCTTTTACCCCTGACCCATGATTTCTCATTTTCTCCCTCTTTGAAATCAAACATATAAAATACATTCACGTTCACTGCTAACATAACATATCAGCATCTAAAGCAGGAATAATAATATTCATTCTTAACTACTTCCGTGGATGTTAGGATACCAGAGCTAGAGAGTAGAGAGGAAGAAAATTGAAGGATAAACTCAATTAAGTATGAATTAACAAAGGAAAATAACTCACCAGAAAAAATTCTGAAGCACGTTGCTAGCTACTTCTCAGCTTTGGGATCTGGTTTGACAGGGTTGGCTACTCCTGCATCTTCTCTTACAAAAGTGGAACCCACACTGGTACCAGCAGTGGTGGTGACGGCATTCTCACTGGAAGACCCGACTTGAGTCAGCTTAGTACTGACTTGAGGATGAAGCGGAGGCATCGGTGAAATCATGCCGTGCATGGCAGCATGTGGGCCTGGGATGAATTGCTGAGGGTGCACCTGGGGGTACATGCCCATGGCGCCCATGCCCATCTGGTACAGCCCAAGGCCGAATGGGGGATAGTGGGCCATGGGTGGGCCCCGTAACGGTTGCATCATGGTCGGTATCATGACTGGCGGTGGCATGAACATCCCATTTCCCATTGACATCATCTGCACACGCGCACATGTATATAATTAACCAAATTTCGTAATTAGCTACCCAAGTTTTCCTTTTTGCTTGTTTTCTTGGCAGATGATGAAATTGGAAAATGGGGATTTCAAGACAAATGTGCCGAGTCTAATTAAGCTGCCAAGACGAACTTTAATTATGAAAAAAAAAATACACTGAACAGTAACTACTACATGATTTACCTGAACTTGGAGTTGGAGAGCCTTAAGGTATTCGATGGCATCATCAAGCATCGACGCCTTATCCGCCTTTCCCGAATGAAAATTCAATATTACAAATTTACAATGCAGTCCGTTTAATTAATCTTTATATTACATCTTGAATTTTACCAATATTTTAGAAGATGTATGCAGTGCCATACCTTGCTACAATTCGGAATAAGCTCTTGGAGTGCCTTCATTTTCTCATTTATCCTCTCTCTTCTCCTCTAATCCAAAAATAAAACAAGAAGCACATCATGCACTAATGATTGCACTCGAAGCCTAGTTGGTCTCAGTTACCTCTATATTGGTCCACTCTATTACGACTTACGGCACAATCGAGCTGCAATATATACCGACTTTACCTAAAGTGAACCCAAGTAGAAACTAAACCAAAACATAATTGTCTCTGTTAGCTTCATTTGTTTACAACGTAACAAAAAATTTGCCCCAATCTTATCGCAATTTAGCCTCGGTCTCCCCTCATCTTCAGCTGTCTCAATTTTCAGTCAAAAGGATCCCAAAATTTACCTAAGATAAATGCAACCAGGCCTAATTCTTTAAAACTGCAGAGAAACTTGGTTCAAATTAATTATACATTATGGTCACATAATTAAACCATGGCCATGAAAAAATTAGGATTCCGTGCCTTGCCAGTATACCCTCAAAGCTTCACCTAATTTTGCCCCAATTATTAAAGAAGATTGTGGTGGTAGTTGTTGTTTGTATTATTTTTAATTTTATTTAAAGAATTGAAATACTTACTCTTTCTGACATATTATGTACTTCAGCTGTACGGCTCTTCTTTGCAGATGCACCTCTTCCAATTGCAACTCTTTTTTCTCCTGCTGACTCATCATCCATATCCTGCGAATTTCCCATACAAGTCATGTGCAATGCATGTATACCTACATAAAGGACCCAAAAGTAGTTCCAAAAACAATTAACTAACTTGTTAGCATACTCATTTTTTTCATTAAAGGGCCCGGTACACCCCACCATCTTTCTTTTTTGTGTGACAAAAGTGGGGTTTACCACCGGTTCATTACGAAACTTAATAGATTGTAATGAACAGAGAGAAGTTTGCCACAAATGTGCCTTTGCCCCGCTCGCCAGCCGCTCCTTAAACAGAGAGAAGTTTGTCTCACCAACAGTCGTACCAGTACCAGCACCAGCATTATTATTAGGTTGTACTGTGGTTGTGAAGTCAAGAGTGCTTTGGTTGGTACCGGCAAACTCCTCAAAGAAATCAGAGCAGAAGTCATCAGCATGAAGCGGGTCGGGTCGAATGGGGCTGCTGGATCGTAACGGGTCATTGAGAGAGTAGTGGATCCAGGGGACCATGCCATCATCCTCAGCTCTGAGAATATCATTTCCTGGAAACTCATTTGCCATAATATTGTCAGCAGTACTGGTCATCTTTCCTTTGTTATTTGAGAAGCCACTGGCATTGGCATTGGCATTGTTGCTGGTACAAATATTAGCATGTCGCTGTTGAACTCTTTCAGGAGATTTTTTGGGTCGGGTGGAGTGGTCATGCATCACAATTTGGCCATTATCCCATAGAAGTTCCGCAAATTCATTGTCAGATCTTAATTAAGCAAACAAACAAATTAGAGGATTAATATTATAATAAAGTCTCAAAGTAGGTGGTTGGATATACATACGTAAAATGGAAAAGGAGAAGGAAAAGGAAAAGGAAGAGATCTACAACTAATTAATTAATTATTCCAGAACAGAAAGCAATTAGATATATAGTGTAGTACTAGTGTTCCAAATAGAGGAGATGAACGAGGACTTACAAGTAAAATGGGGAAGAAGAGGTGTTCATAGTTGCCTTGGGTTTTGTAGTCTTTTCAAGTACCTCGGAGAGGGGCATCATAACAAATCAAAATCACCAACCAACCTATCTTTGCTTCTCAGTCCTCAGTTCTCACTCACTCAATCGATGTGTGTGTGTGTATATATATATATCGATTGAGTGAGAGAGAGAGAGAGAGTCAATACTCAAATAGCATTACAGCATTGTAGCAGGGAGAGAGAGAGAAGGCGGAATTTGGGAAAAGGAAAGAAGGGAAAGAAGCGACAGGGGCGGACCCAGGTGGTTCCGGGGCAGCTGCTCCCTTGCATTTTGAGTTTTAAGTGGAGAAATGATATCATATCAGACAGATATGCAGTATAGTGTTGGTTTGACTGGTTCACTTGTTCGAGTTCCTAGAGGAGAAGATAAGGTCCTATGCTCCCATCTTTCAGTCGGGTGAGAATCTGCTGCGATCCGGGTACTGTGAACAGTATCTTACAATTTCTGTTTTTCAAATTCAGCTGTTAAATTGTTTCGAGATGCGTGCGCAGAAAAATCAGCTGTTTTGAAATACGTGCACTAAAAAGTTAGACGGCTAAATTTGAAAAAATAGAAATACAGAGTTACTGTGCTCAATATTCAGATCGCAGCAGATCTCAATCCCTTTCAGTCTCACTCTCTCTCTCTCCTACTTAACTTTATACTATTTATAGCAGTTTATAGGTTATAGCTAGCATCTTAGTTCTCTGACTTCTCTCCATCTTTCTTATTGTTTGGTCCATGATGCATATTGCATTGCATGCTCAATTGTTAATTAGCCCAACATGCACATCAAAGGTCAAGGAGCAACGAGGCACCTTGATGCACTGCACTAGACGAGAGGAATGAACCAAAACAGCACTCAGCAGCTGCTCCTGGTTGCTCTTGCTCCTTTAATTTCTTTGCACCCATTCGGCCATTAATTGCATATTGTTGGTACCCATCCAAATTCCAAAATCCAAGGGAAGATGCCTGACAATATGCATGCATTGCATCCGTTTCATTATTTTACTATTATATATATATATAGTCCAACTCTATATATAGAGTTGGGCTATGGTGCATTGCAATATATAATCCCTCTTGTACATTGGACTATAAATTATTGATTTTGATTTTCAAACAACCGATCCAAACCGTTCAATTTGATATCCATATTAAAATGTGCTTGGAGACCAAATTTTACATTTTTTGAAAATTATTTACTATTTTTTTAGAATTTTTGAAAATCA
The DNA here is from genome assembly GCA_025461045.1 of Carex parvula. Taxonomy (NCBI): domain Eukaryota; kingdom Viridiplantae; phylum Streptophyta; class Magnoliopsida; order Poales; family Cyperaceae; genus Carex; species Carex parvula. Next base: position 303,338 of record JAJGRW010000462.1, on the reverse strand, counting down.
CTGTTTTTCTATGGTTCAGAAATTTCTGAAAAACAACGATTTTAAAAAATTCTAAAAAAATAGTAAAAAAATTTACAAAAAAAATATAAAATTTGGTCTCCAAACACATTTTAATATGAAGAACATGCTGAGCCCTTTAGATCGACTGTTTGAACTTCGAATCCAACAGTTTATAGTCCAATACACAAGAGGAGTTATACATTGCAATGCACCATATATAGCCCAACTCCTATATATATATATTTTTAAACAACTTCATTAATTTGACATATATAACTGTTTTATTATGCAAGTCAAGTCAAGTCCGTATGAAGATATTCCTAGAGAGAATTAAATTTAAATATGTACAAACATAATTAATTAAACCTTAGACAAGGGATATCATATACCATACGTACCCTAAATAAATTAATCCAAACTGCTGCTTTCCAGGAGGCCACAATCTCCCAGCCCTATATATATAATTATAATATTAATAGTTGTTGCGTCTTCATTTGTACGGCTTGCCTATATAATAATAATAATAATAATAATAATAATAATAGTAATAGTAATAATGAATTAATATATATTACTTGAACAGTCAGTCATATATAGGGCTACACAAAAAATTCGTAGTTCGTAATTCGATTCGAGTTTGATTCGAAAAAGTTCGTAAAAAAATTGATTCTAAATTGAGTTCGTTCGAAATTAATTCAAACCAAACTTAGTTTGAAATTAATTCAAACCAAACTCAAACTGGACCTAGTTCGTTCGAAATAGATTCGCAAACCAAACTTAGTTCGAAATTAACTCAAACATGAACCGTTAATTTCTGTTGATAACTTATGTTCGCTGATGAAAATATAAAGCCGTACAGTCCATAATTGCTCTCAGTTCTGACTTCTGAAAAATATTTCTTGAATACTTTGGATATTTGAAAACTTTGGTGATGTTTCTCCTGTTGGCTATTTGGAAAACTTTGGATACTGTGATTGTACTGAACTTTGATTTATTGTACTAAACTTTGGTGTTTGATATAAATTTTGGTATTTGTAATGAACTTTGATTTTCAACTTTGGTGTACTGTGTAATTAGAATTCAGAATGCCTGAGTTTTTATTGAAGTGCTGTAATTTCGAACTATGGCCCAGTCATAAGTCATAACTCGTAAGTCGTAACAAAGTTCGTAAAAGTTCGAAATTGAGTTCGTAAAAAGTTCGATTCGAAATTGAGTTCGTTCGAAATTAATTCAAACCAAACTTAGTTTGAAATTAATTCAAATCAAACTCAAATTGGAGATAAGTTCGGTTCGGTTCGGTTCGTTTGCAGCCCTACTCATATATATATTATGTGGTCCTAATTCATTTTAAGAAATCACCTTATCAATTTATGTAGCTAGTGTACAGATTGTTTGGCAACCATTATCAATTTTCTCGACTGACCATTCTGATAGCTACCTACCTATGCCTCAGTCAACTTTTATTTTGTTACAATATTTTTCATTAATTAATTCATTAATTGACGGCTTTAGAATAAATATAGATTTTATAATTCAAAATTCAATAAATAAAGTAAAGTAATTAAATTTGATATCAAATCATTTCGGTATGTCAAAATGTCAAATAAAATTGTGTTTTTCCGAAAATAGAAGGACCATGATATTTTATTTATTTACCCACAGTGACTGTTGAATCGGGATCAATAACTCAGATTCAAAACATTTTTTTTTCCAATAACACACAAAAAAATATTTTAATTTTTCTTACAACCGCAAAGAATCCGGCCTAAAAAATGTTGATCCGAGTTATTTATCACAGTCTTTCTAATAAATTCAATTATATAGTATCTTATCTATTTTTCAAAGAAATATAAATTTATTTCTAATATTTTAATACAAAAAATAAATAAATCATAACATTTTCTATTTAATTAAAAAAATTAAAAAAATCCTAAAATCAGGAGATTATTTCCCGGAAATAGGATTCTCAAATTTGAAGAATAATTTTGCGAATCCAGGAAATAATCTCCTGGTTTAGGCATTTTCTGAAATTGTAAATTTTGAAACTTTTTTGAATATTAATAAAATTTTCGGAATATATTTTGTGGAGAATTATTAGAAGAAATATTCTCTTCTTTTTAACTTAATTTATTTTCTCTCTATTCTATCGATCTATTTCTCTCTATACGTTAATGTTTTTTTTCTTGCTCTTTCTTTTACCACCGAAGTGGGAGAGTGTAAATATAAGGAAGCTGATAGCTGATAACCGAACATTTGACAAACTTCATGCTTTTGAAAGCAATAAGCGTCTTCTAATTGGTAGGTTCATGGGTTTCTTACCATTATTTCTAATATATTTAATTAGTGCGCAATTTAGTATATAGTTTTCGTTGCAATTATGTATTATTTGTCTGTATATGTGATGACCATGATCAGAGAGGTTGGTCCAATCTACTACAAGCAATCTGGTGATAAGTAAAGGGACGTCCTTCTTGTTGATAAGACGTAAGTACTTAGTACCTGCTGGAGTCTATTATTTTATTTTACTCATTAGCTTTTTATGCATTTAAGATATTAAGTTTGTTTATTTTTTTAGGCTGCAACATGTGAAGATGATTGTTTCTTATACTCTTGCAACTCTTTATTCTGATTGACAAGTTGCTCAAATAATAACACCATTATAGTAGCAACTGCCCTTCTTGTTAATTGTTTTGAAGGTACTTTTCAGATATAGTATAGTTTAGTTACACAATCTCTTTCAACTGGTATGTTTGGTTGTAATGATTAGTTATTCTATTTTTTTGTTAGATTATCTACTTCTTTACAGTTTCTACAATAGTAGAGTATTTTTCAATCCTCCAATCCATAAAGTTCAAGATTTCAAGACAATGTATCATATAAAACACGTTTCATTCATCAACTAAGGGCATTATGCCATAACAGGGGTAACAATATAGGCAATTTTGTTAGGTTTGGTAATGCATATGTTAAATTGCAATCAGAATTTAAGAGATGAACATTTCATTTTAAGAGATGAACCTTCTATTTTAATTCCATATATACTAGCTAATTATTTCCTTTCTTTGACCTCAAGTATTCTAAAACAGTTACAAAATAAAGAGATAGCTTCATGCAACATTGGTGGAGTCAACATGGTAGTTGTTGATCTGACTGGTGCTACATGGATTACAGTTCAAGAACTAAAAAAATTTCTGACTACAATATCAATAAGGTAGAACTTAAGAGATCAATGGCAAAGCGACAAGCAATTGAAGCACTTGATAGAACAATGCAAGATATAATTGAAGAAAATTTACCCTTTGGAGGGAAGATCATGGTTTTCGGAGGTGATTTCATACTAGAGCCAAAGCTGGTATAGAACTGTTCATCACTAAACTGAAATTCTGACATAGCTAGAAGCATTAGAAAATTCTGAAATTTATTGAGCTTGAAGGTTATGATCTCCTGGAAATTTAGAAACCAAGAATACCGAATTTGGTCATGTGAGCTGTCATGTATAATTTTTACAAAACAGACTGTTCAAAAAACCATAAAGTGTCAGCATGTATGTAGAACCAGTGGAATAAATTAGTAAAAATGTTATAAAAATTATAAAAGTGTATGTAAGACATATGAAAAGGCATCTACATGACTTATATACACCCTCCATGGATGAAAATATGTATTGAATATGAAATGACTCAAATCAAAGCTTGTAGCACCACTGCACCTGTGCTATGCATTTTCAGTGAGAACCACTTACTAGGAAAATAAATTATCTCATACACATAATTTATAAAATTATTAGGTGCCCCCAGTTGTTAGGCGTGGTACAAGAGCTCAAATTGTTGATTCAGTCTATGGATATCTCTTCTTTGGCCATCAATAAACAAAATACAACTAACCCGAAACATGAGAGCTTTGTTGGATCCATATTTTTCTGAATATTTGCTCATAGTTGGCGATGGAACATAAGAATCATTGGAAGGGAATTTGATCTGTATTCCTGAAGAATTGGTTATTCCATACACTACATAAGGGGATTCTAAACAACGGTTAATATAATCTATTTTTTCCTCTCTCCATCTCAATGGGGGTTCGTCACAGTATATTATTTCTAGGGCCATACTATTAACAAGAAATGAGTATGTTGATGAATTGAATCAACAAATGATTGAGATATTTTCAGGTGATGAGATGATCTACTACAGTTTTGACAAAGCAGAAGATGATACTGCTAATCACTATCCAACAAAATTTTTGAACTCCTTGACTCCAAGTGGGCTGCCTCCACATCTCCTCAAATTGAAGTTGGGTTGTCCGATTATTTTATTACGCAACTTTGATCCATCAAATGGCCTATGTAATGGTACAAAGATTATATGCTGAAAATTTCAAAATAATGCAATAGATGCAGAGATTGTTGTTGGACAACATGCTGGGAAAAAAAATTTTCTACCGAGAATTTCGATGTGTCCATCTGATGATGAGATGTTCCCTTTCAAGTTTACACAAAAGCAATTCCCTATTCGTCTGAGTTTTGACATGACAATCAATAAAGCACAAGGACAAACAATTCCAAACGTCGGCATCTATTTACCCGAGCATATTTTTTCGCATGGCTAGTTATATGTCGCATTGTCAAGAGGTACGTCACGATGTACAACAAAAGTCATGCTGAAACGGAAAGAGGAATTTGATGCCCCGAGAGTGTATACAAAAAATATAGTTTATCTGGAGGTCTTGAGCGAGGAATAAGGTATGAACCATATTAATTTAATATTTCTAATTTTATTATATGTTTTCAATTTGAGCAATTATAATCTATTTTTCATATTTTATTTGTTCATTTTCAGAAATATTGGACTACATCGAAGAGGATCACATTGGTAATGATACTTCAAGAAAAAAAATTCATGTTATATTGATCCGTTTTTTCATTTGTTGTTGTTTCGTTTATTGTTATTTATTATTTGGATCTCCGTTTTTTTTCATTTGTGTTTTTTATTTTCATTTAAATATTTTTTTTCTTAATTATGTGTGAATGTCAAATAAAAATGTCTCTTCATATTCTATTCAATCTTATAATATGTCTCTGTTGCAACGCACATGTACGATACTAGTAAAATAAAATGTATCTTGTTGTCCGGATCCGGACGGGTCAAGTTAGTCCCACAACGTTTGTTGTACACATAGTAGACTCCATATATATAGAAAGAATGTGTATCCTCTGCATTAACTCAAAAATGAATTTTTTGAGTTAATGAATTTCAACCGTTCGGATAATTAAGAACAAAAATTTCATGCAAAATAATGTAAAGAACAAAAATTAATTTAAACTTCCAAGTTTATTTTGAAATTTAAATTCAACCCGATATTAAACAAATACCGTTGTATTCACCAACGATATCTTGTGTTGATCAATAGGCAATTGCAACAAGGGTTGTTCAGCAGCCATTTTGCACTACAATATAAATAAAATTACAACATAAAAAAACTCCAATTAGTTAACAAAACAAAAATTCCTTTAGCTAATTTACTCTACATACAAATTAAAAAAACCTACAATTGGTTCAATAAAAGCCTAAATTATTCTACATTTATTTAAAAAAACTATGACCAAGATTACTCTACATGCAAACAAACATTATACAATTACTAAACACTAAATACAATAAATTTATCACTAAATTACTCTAAATTATAAAATTTATTTACACTAAATATTTATACAATTTTTATACAACTTATTTACACTAAATATTTATTCACACTAAATATTGCACTAAAAATTTATACAATTTACATACAATTTATTTGCACTAAATATTATTCACACTTAAATTTATTTACACTAAATATATTTACACTAAATTTATTTACAATTTATTTACACTAAATTACTCTAATTACTCTAATTACTTTATCTATTTATACAATTTATTAACTAAATATTTATAATTTATTTACACTACAATACACTAAAATCACTACAATACACTAATTACACTACCAATAAACTAATTTACACCACAATACACTATAATACACTAAATTTACACTACAATACCTAAAAAAAACTAATTTACCCTACATACAAACTAACTAAATATTCTACAAAAAAAAAAAAATTTCGGATTTTTTTTTTCAAATTAAAAATCCACTACAATACATGAAATTGCACTACAATACCTACAAAAAATTATTTACTCTATAACTAAACTAAATAATTCTAGAAAAAAATTATAAAATTCGGATATTTTTTCAAATAAAAATTAACCACATACCTAACGAAACTCGTAGATCTGAAGCTCTTCTTGTTCTCCTCTCAAAATTATACTCAATATGTGATTAGAATAAAAATGACGAGATTTGAGGGGTTAAAATTTTGTTTTTTTGGTTTGGTCTCGGGTAGGAGAAGAGGAAGAAGTCTCGGGTAAGGGAAGAAGGAAGAAGGGAAGGGAATGGGGGGGCAGAGTAAATAAACGAATGGGACCGAGTTGTCATTTCGGTCCGGCCAAAAAAAAGACTGGACCGAAATGGCAATTCGGTCCGGCCATAATATGGGATTTTCTGTGGCGTTGGCTGCGCAAGCGGTGAAATTGAGGGGGGACCGAATTGTCAATTTGGTCCGGAGGAAAAAAATGTGATCGGACCGAATTGGCATTTCGGTTTTGATGGTTTTTCTAATTATCCCCCCAATCATGTTGTTTATTTAAAATTGATTATTTTAATTATGGTTTTTAAAAAAAATCCTATAATATGTCTCTGTTGCAATGCACGTGTACGATACTAGTAAAATAAAATGTATCTTGTTGTCCGATCTGGACGGATCAAGTTAGTCCCACAACGTTTGTTGTACACAGAGTAGACTCCATATATATAGAAAGAATGTGTATCCTCTGCATTAACTCAAAAATGAATCTTTTGAGTTAATAAATTTTAACCGTCTGATTTTAAACAGAGCCAATCCGATTCATGTCTATAACATAAGAGACCCTTTAATAATAGTGCGGATCTAGTCCGCACAAATTTTTACACAGATTCGATGATCAAGATGCATTAACTCAAAAGATTTCTTTTGAAGGTTAACGCTGAGGATACGAATTCATGCGAAAATCCCACTATATTGATAAATAGTTGTCAACTGTTTGAGAAAGAGGAGAGAGACTGAATGAGAAGAAAAAGATTAGGTCCAAATTTGGATTCATTTAAGAAATATATATATACACTTAGGTAGAAAGAATAATTGAGAATTACCCACGGAAAAGTTTGAAAACAAAATGGTCAGCCGAACACCCAGTAGAGTTATATATTATGGTTATAATCAAGTGTGATGGTCCATGGCGCAGACAATATTACATGTATGATGATGTATGTGACTTGTCAAAAAGAAAGAAAAT